>JAUKPT010003040.1:0-12496 GCA_032273505.1 Nanomia bijuga
TGCAAACTGAATATATAGAAATGTAAGTAAGGCATCGTTTGAGACATTAGACCAGCTTCAGTGATCTTTGGCTTAAGGAGTATCGTCTTAAGTGACGTAGATTGATAATATGTAAGATTCTCAAGTGTGGAATACATGTGTATGCTCGTGTGTGGGTATGTATGTCTGTGTGTGAGAGGTGAGGTTTTGAATGTCAGGTATTGAGTGTATGTGTAAATGTTTATCCATTTTATTCTATGTTTGTAATTCCTCTTTTTATATCCAACCTTCATCATTTTTTAGAGATCAATATATATAAGAGTCAACCAGTGCTGATGATGTATCAGATGATACGAAATATATATACTGGAAGATAGATTAGTGTAATTATTCTTTGTGTCGAAGTCATACTCTGTTGGTGGTCCAACCCCAGTAAATTAGTAACTCTAATTTTCTTAATTAAAGAAAAAAGGATAAATCAACACCAACTTTGGGCTAATTTAGCATTTTGATTGGTAAGAAATTACATCATCAAAAAGTTGATCGGCTCAATTAAAAATGTTACAATCTTATGTTTTGTTAAAACCAAAAATGATAAAAACACTTCTACAAGAACCAATCAGAATCTAGATGGTGTAATCTTCAACCAATCACTTGGCTTAATTAGCCGCAATTTGGTGACGATCCCTTGATATTTGATCTAAAAGAAATTATAAAATCCCTGATGGTTTGCAGGATCTTTATTTCAGGGAATTACATCATTAAAAATCTGATTTGCTTGGTTTGAAAAGTAACCATAGTTTTGCCTCGTGATGAAATAAGAAGTTGACATTTTGAATTTATCCCAAGATTTTCTTATTTGATTGGCACCACCAAGAATCATATTGGTTTAATTCAAAATGTCTCAAATTGATGTTTTGTTGAAACTCAAATCATGAAAGTATTTAGAAGTCAATCAATCAGATTCTTGATGATGTAATTTCTAACCAACCAAATCTATCTACAATTTGTAGACAATCCCGAAACAAAATGAACGGTAGTGTCACTAATTTTCGCAGGAATTTAACTTTGCAGATGAGTAGGCTCTGTTCTACTTTTTGCTGGAATTTAATCCTTTGATAAATACAGAAAATCCCCTGTGGTGCAAGATGGTTTAGAGATATCATGTAAATAAATTTTGCAGATGAAAAAATTTACTTTAAGGAATCAAATTTTGTGAATGTGACCTGCGAATATTAGTTCCTGCTAAAGTTAGTGACATTAAGAATACTTAATTTGATTCTAGAAAATTGAACAAAATATATAAGCACCAAACAAATTTGGTGACTCAATATAAACTAAATAATAAGAAAAGTTACAGGGCTCTTAATCAGCTAAACCAACAAATTCGTCCCATATATACCCATTAAAACCTGCAGCTGAAATTGGTCTAGAAGTTGTTGAAAATGGTTCACAGTTCAGCGCAATATCAGGCCTAGCCTTTGAAAACATTTTTAAGGTATCTATATTGACAAAACCATATAAATTAAGATGTGTTAAGCTCTTTAGTTCGACAGCTTGCATCAATTGGTCTGAATTGACATCAACACATCGACTCATTGATAATTTCTGCAATTTTGAACAACGATTAAGTATTAAACGAAGCATACCAAACTCTAACTTGACGTCACTTAAATCGATTGAAACCAAAAAAGGACAGGATTGAAGAAGCTTTTCCATCATCTTTTTCACGACACCACCTATTAAACCACTAACATTCAATTCTTCCAATTGTTTACAACGACAAATCAACTTCATGGAGTCGCTTTTAAGACCTGTCCATGCAATGCTCAGTGATTTAATCTTAGTACACTTTTTTGTAAGTATATCAAGTCCTGCATGTGAAAGCCCAGTTACAACTGAGAGATTCAGCGTCTGTAAGTTTTCATTGTTACTGATAGCAGCGCATTCTGGTAAACCTAGTTTGCACCCTTCTAAGGAGAGTTTTAACAAGTTGTAACACTTTACAAGTAACGATTTGAGTATATCAGAACTGAATTTCGACATAGTACTATTAAGATGTGTCAATTGAAATCTGTCTTGGTATTCTTCTGAACTATTAGCATCTGAAGATGGAAATATTTCTGCTTGATTAAGATTCAAAACGTAAACACCCCTGTGAAGGATCTGTCGTAAAAAAGGATATTCAATATGCCGCTCTTGCAAGTTAACTTTTTTCCACAAAACGGTATCATATCCAAGTTTTTTCCATCGTTTACAAACTATAACACTTTTTGCTATTGATTTGTGTGATAAGTAAGAAAAGATCTTCAGAATAATTTCATCAGCTAGTAAAGAAAAACAGTTCTCTGATTCAACAGCATCTTCATCGATAAAGTATGGATCTGTTTCAGATATTGTTCGACGAATCTTATCAGATTTATCACGAACATTAGTAAACCTTTTCTCTTCGATTTCTCTTTCTCTTCTTTTCTCTTTTGGTGATATTAGTTTCAAGCTTACTCGCTCCTGTTCGACGTTTTCGTTTTGATAGCATGCAAACTCAGGTGTGTTTTCTTCATTGTCCCAATCTATTTCGTCGACCTCCAATTTTGCCATGACATACTTTTGCTCATCTACAAGATTCTTAACTGGCAATTTCTTGTTGCTTTTACTCATGATTGAGACTGTCTGAAATCATAAAATCTTATTTAGCCAAAAATTGGACACTCACCACTCTCTGAATTTGATACATAGTAACATACTCACCTATTCAGCAACATTTTAATATCAAACCTTCATCAAAATTGATGGAGAATGATTAATCAAAAAAAAATACTCCACCCAGTTAACCAACGCAGTCTAATAAAAAGAAGGGTAAAAAAAGCTTGTTCAGTGATAACCAGCTTCTGTAAACCTTGAAAGGTGGTTGTATATAAAAGTTGACATAATTTTGCTGTAAGATTGTTTAGAAATTATATCTGCAGGATGTCTTTATCATTGGAAGAATTTAAAATATCTAAATGTTTTGTCTTATTTTAGAGCCAATCCTTTGTGATAACCTAATTTTCAAACAATTAATTAGCAAATTTAGAAACACTTTTGGACCAAAAAACATCCCAAAGAGGTACAAATCTGAGTGGAATCTAACTGGCAATATATATGATTGGCCTCTCAAAGAATGGGGTTTGAATATTAACTAGAGATTGATTTCTAGACCCATAACGAGATATGGACCAAAAAAAACACTTCTATTTTGTGTTTTATGTCACACACATTGGTGTCAAAAATTATCTCCATATTTGTTAATTGTACCACGAACAGGATACAATTTTGGTCCACAAAATATCCCCCAAAAGGTACAAAAAACAAGCTGTGTGGAATTTGACTGGCAATATATGATTGACATTTGGTAAAGAATGGCCTCCTACCCCAACGGACTTGCTTGGACCTTTTGACTTCTCTTGAAGTTACATAATACTTACCCTTGTGTTTGATTAGTTGTCATAACATCAAGGTTCAGATTGAACACATGAATACAGATACTTACACAACATCAGCCATGTCTGTCTACAAAAAAGAAAGTCGAGATGGCAAGGTTGAACGCTGTGTTGTTGTTGGTCTGTCAATTAACTTTTAAAATTTAATGTAAACAGCTCATAAGCAATGGGGTAAATGCAAACAACCTATTATGTTGCAATCTCCAGGAATCATAAAATAGAGAACTGGATCATATTTTGTGCATGTGCTAATCTTACAAAATATCTTCAGTGTAAATAAACGTAAAGAAAGGTCTGACTGAAAGAATAAAAATTTTAATTACATTTTAAAAGGAGGTAATTGTCATGAATTGAAATGAAAACCGTGGGTAAATAAAAGGAGAATCAAAGTAAAATGGGGTTTGTCTTGTATAGCTCATAGGTTTAGAATTTTGTCATCAAGGATTTAGTCATTGCTTTATTATTTTCAACATTTGGTCATTTTCATATAAGTCATAAAAATAACACTTTCCTCTGAATTCCACTAGTCAATATTCTGGCCAGATATTCAAATAACCAAATATTCTCCACTCATTCAACACTCCAACAAATCCACTTAAAATCATAGAATAGTTTACTTAGGAGAGTTAATGCTTTTTGTAAAATCCAAATTTTCTGCACTCATTACTCTGCTTTTAACAATTTGGGCTCTTTTCTGTTTCAATCAATCGATCAATTCTGCTGCAGCTGGGTTTATTTTGCATATTCTGTAGTCTCTGAGATCTTAACTCTATTTTACATGGCCAAGTTGATGAGACATATCTCCTTGGAGGATACTTTAAAGCCCCCCCCCTATAAAATATAAGAATTTGCAGAAGAACCACTAGTCAAGCCCCCCCCCTCATCACTAAATATTAATTTACTCCCACATGACACCAAATTTTTCAGTCTGCAAATTTTGCCTCATGCACATCATCAAGTTGTGGAGAAGAGGCGCATGGGAGGCGCTGACTCCACACTCCACACTATCAGATTGCCCATAGCTGTAGGAAATTCCTCAGGTGTACATCTTGTGTCGAAGCATAGCTGGTTGATGAGTTAGTAAGTAAATAATTAATTATGCTTGGTCACCCGGGCCCAATATTCGTTTTGCCATGTGCATCATGCTCAATATTAAGGAACAATTTGTTCTAACGAATATGTATTTTTCTATGCTTAAAAATGCATGTAATTGGTTAATGTTTTTAAGGGAAAATTTGTTATGAGTTTCTCTCACATTTCCACATATAAATTTGGCTGTGTACTTTTTTATTAAATTGCACAGGAATTAAATTGTGAATTGATTAAAAAACTGAGCACTTTGTTGGCTGCGTGGCCTGACATGTAAGTAAAACGTGGCCACTACCATTTCTCATCAGCTCAACTTTATATATTATCTTCTCTACTAATCTCAATCTAATTAGTAAAAAAGCTCACCATCATACACTAAAGTTTGATAGTATTATACTGTACTTAATACTTGGAGTACCTGCAACAGAAAATTTAGATACCATGCTTGTTTACACTTACATCTATCTTTTTTAAATCTCTGCCTTACAATGATTCTAAGAATATTTTCAGTAAATGAATTACTTAATACAATGCAAAGGTTTCTAGTACTATTTCTCTTTCTGGAAAAAAGTTTCCCATCCTCTGATATAGTTTGTATGATAATCATCTTAATTTTTACTTACAGCAAAACATATTGACATTAAACACCTATGCATTAACCGCTATAATCAAACTTTAATTCAATAATTATTTCAATGGTTTCTGCTTAATTCCAAAAACTCTTATTCTAATTATTCAAACGTTCTTACTTGTTCCACTTTATATGTGCTTGCACAAACGCATTTCCCTAAATTACACTGACGTCTTAAGACGTCTTCGACCTATTATCTCTGCTAAGCGGGGATATCCATTCAAATCCCGGTCCTAGTACTAACGAGTACACTTCTAGTTTCTTCAGTTTTTGTAACTGGAATCTCCTTCAAAAAATAGCTTCAACAGGGTCACACTTCTTGAAGCCTACAATACTTTCCATAGTTACAACATAATTTCTCCACGTGAAACGTCTTTAAACGACACATTATATGTACCAAATGACATACACATGTTGGAATGAACAATAAAGATGGCACCAAAACGGGTGGTGTGGGTATATTTTACAAAGACGAGCTGTCAATTAAGTTTCATTATCTTTTGAACAGTGTTTGGTTACTGAGCGCACTGTAAACAAAAGAAAGTTGTTCTTTACTGTCCTTTACCGAAACCCAAAATACGACTCACATTCACCCAAATTCATGCTCTTCTTACAAAAAAAAGGCTGTATACCAACCAAGGACACAAAAATCCTTATGCGAGCTTATTCACTGGTGACCTTAATTGTCACAACAAAATCTGGTATTCAGAAGGTGACACAAACTCCAAAGTTATTATGATTGATTATCTTTTCTCTTGTCTGAGTCTTACTCTACTTACTCATGGATAGACTTAATTGTGACTGACCAATCTTGTTCTAGAAAGTGGGGTCCACTCGTCAATTGATCCAACCATCAAACATCAGGTAGCCTTTTGTAAAAACAATGCAAAAATACCCCAACATCCAAACTTTAAAAGAAAGGTATGGCACTTTAATAAAGCGCAGAAAATTATTTTTCATCGTACGTTCTCTGAATTTGACTGGGAACAAAACCTAAATGGCTTCTCAGAGCCCGAAGAACAAGTAAATTTCTTGAATAACTTTATACTTAATGTCATGTCAAATTATGTTCGAAGTAGTACAAAAACTTTTAGACCCAATGACCCTCCTTGGTTTACAACCAAAGTTAGACAAATATTACACAAACAGAACAGACTTTACAAAAAAATACAAAAAAAAACGGATATAATTTCATGGACAAAGCGAATCTTGATATCTGTCGTTTAGAATGTTCAAAAACTATTGATGATGCAAAGAGCAAATCTCTCAAGTGAAAAGTTAGGAAATCCAAACACTGATCAAAAAACGTAATTGAAAATTTTCAACTGATTTCTTAATAAATCAAAAGCTGCTCGTCATCCACCTTTTTTGAGCAACAATGGTTTCACCATTGATTCCAATGAGAAAGCTGAGGCTTTTAACCTAATATTTTTCTTCTCAGTGTACACCTTTCAACTTCAACAGAATTCTTCCCCTGCTTTCATTTAAAACAAACCAGAGACTTTCTCACATTCAAATTAGTACTTGTGAAATTACTGACATTCTTAATACTCTAGATATCAACAAAGCTCATGGTGCAGATGGTATATCAGTTAGAAATCATCTTTCAAAATATAATTAATTCAGGGAAATTTCCGGATCTTTGGAAGCAAGCAAATGTTATTCTCACTCGCAAAAAGAAAGATAAACAAGTAGTCAGCAACTACAGACCTATATCTCTCCTTCCACTTTTTTTTAGGTAATTGAAAAAAATATTTTTAAACATCAGTATAACTATCTTATTACTAGAAATCAATCAGGTTTTCGCCCAGGTGATTCTGCTGTTAACCAACTTTTATCACTAACCAATGAGATTCAAAGAGCTTTTGATGACGACAATTGTTTAGAAGTGTGTTCTGTGTATCTGGATATGTCTAATGCATTCGACTAAGTCTGGCATGAGGGACTCCTATTCAAACTACATCAAAATGGTGTCAATGGCATGTTACTTACTTTGATCCAAAATTACCTATTTGATAGGAAACAAAGAGTTACTTTAGATGGAATTTGTTATTCTTGGGTGCCACTCTTGTCCAGCATCACATATTAGGCCCTCTTCTCTTTCTTGTGTATGTAAATGACCTTGAAGATAAGTCTCAAGTGAATTTTTTTGCTGACAATACCTTGATTTTTTCACCCTCAAACCTGTCAAATTAAGAGGATTTTTGGAAAATGATATAAATCATAGAACAGGACATTCATAAGTGTTAAAAATATAACAATTACATTGTTTTGAATCCAGAACACTTTCAAAATTCAACTTTTTAGATGTTTTGATTGGTGCACTTATGATATTAAAAGAAAAATAATTTTTCACTGCTACAAATCTTAACATTATAAATACATGTTTGTTATTTTGAAAAACTTGACAAACACCAAAAATTTTGTAAAATGTTTTCTTACTTGTGACACCAACCCAATTTCGACACTATGCCCAGACAAAAAATTATCAATTATTATAATAATTTATAAAATACAGTGTGCAGTCTGTGAAGCTGCCTATATTGGCCACACTGGCGGACATATAAATACCCGTCTTAGTGAGCATCTCAACCCAACATCTCCAGTGGGTAAACATCTCAAGGAATGTGACACATCTGTTACCATAGAGGAGGTGGAAATCCTAGCATCAACAACAAGAGAGGAATTGTACCGCCTTATTCTGGGAGCTCTTTTAATAGATAAGTCGATAACCACCCTGAATATAAAAGATGAGTATCGTAGCAGGGCCCTGACCATCAAGTTTTTCTAGTTGTTTTAGGACTCTTAACCACTAACCATACTTGATGTGACTTGTATAAAATGATATATATTAGTTTATCTAACTTTGATTTTATCATAGGTATGAATATGGAAATATGTTCCAAAAAATTTCACATAAACAATTATTGTGTGCTCTTTATCTATCGATTATTATGATCATATAGTTTAATTTCAAAATAACACTAGTAGTTAGTAGTATATGATTCCTTTCAGATCAGTTTTCCAATATTTCTTTTAAATGCTCAAACATTACAAAACATATGTAGCTATCATAGTAGTGGTATTCTGCAAAGAATAACTGAATCATATCAATTCAATGTTTAAAACTGTTTACAATAGATTTTTTCCTAAACTGTCCCACCCACTGCCTTAGGCAATGTTCAACTTCTTCATTTCCTGAACAACAACTGTAATAGAAATGTAGGTGTGGTGTTGGTCAGATCAGGTCAGTTTGTTAGTACTGAGAGAAAAAGAAAATACACAATTCCCATCTCCCTACCCCCAGGCAGTTAGTCCCCATTTTCTAAGGAAGAGGGCACCTTGAAGAAGGTACTTGAACAATTGCTTGGGGACACCTTGAATAAATAGAAGGCAGAGGCAAGAGTCCTCTAAATAGGGTTCCCCTTGAGAACTCTACAATAGAGATAAAAGGGAGAAAAAATGACTAGACATTGTATGAAAGTAGATTGATTATCAACATAAGGATAAATAAATTACAAAGCATTGAGTTAAAAAAAGCAAAAAATTAGAGAATTCCATAATTGGAGAATAAAATATTATCTATAAAACAGAACAAGTAGAAATCATTAAATCAAAAAATGATAAGGTATATAAATATGTATATGCATAAGTCCCTTACCAGGCTGGGAGCCATCATTTTTTTGTCGGAAGTCGTCAAAATTAGCCAGACAGTTAAGACAGCTTATGACAACGTATATACATAATGGTTTTGAATGAAATGACTGTTATGATATCTCGCCACCTGGGGAGACCAATGTTTGCAAGATTGTGAGAAATACAAAATAATTGATAATAAAGAACCACAGAAACATGGTTATTTTGAAACATGGTACAAAGATGGTAGTAATATTAAAGTTAGATCCTTCTGTAATGAAAGAAGCATATTTTAGGGGCTTCTGGCTTATTGAGAATTTATTTTGTTTCATGGAAAAAAAAAATTTGACACCCATTATTGCTTTATTTTATTACATCTATTTATCTGAGGTCAAAAAGAATGATTTTAAATTTATTAAATATAAGAAAAACAGTCATTCTAAAAGAAATTGCAAAAAAACAAGACGACCGTAAAACATGATGTGGATGCATAGGGTTCAAGAAAGAGAAACTCAAATTGTAAGTACAAAACAAGTTTATCAATTATTAATTGTTGGGGTGTCAAATCTGGTTGAAAATTAAAAACATTAACAGAAGTTATGCAATTACAGTAGATATGTAATTAATTAAAAATAAATCGAAGACCTTAATTATTTACATAATTAATAAAAAAAATTATAATTCTTTTAATTTCTTGATCAAGCCATCCATATATTTCTTCTTTTCACGATCTACTTTCTTGAAATTTATTTTCTTACTATGATCTGTCATTCGTTCCAAAACATTTATTGCATCTGCTGGAGTTACTCTATTATATCTACTACTACTTTTACCGTAATCTTGAAGAAAAACAGACCAATCACCGTGTAAGAATAGATTTGCTATTTGTCTCAATTCAGCAAATGTCATTTCTAATGTACCTGGTCGAAAGTCCTTTACTGGATTTGATGCAATAAACAATTCACATTGTTGTAAATCAACATCAAATGTAAGCAGACCATTCATGTTCACACGTTCGTTCCTATTGTCCATAAGAAAATGTTTCATATTTGATGCCAAATGTTTACATGAAGACATGCAAGCTGTTTTTGCAACATCACCTGGTAGCGGTTCGAACGTTATAAAAGCACCTTGTAAATATGCCAACAGATCGATTAAATAACTACTTGCTTGCAACTTAACAGATGTTGGATTCCAATGATATTGTGCTAATCCTAAAAACTCATCCATTTTCTTGTTCAGTTTATCATATATCTGCATTTCGGCATCAGCACGGACATCTTTGAATGTGGATGAGCCATAAAGTCTAGTAAGACTTACACTAACATCTGTTGTTCCTGTTATTTCAGATATGAACTTCTCTAGATGAGGACAAGCATCTTCCAAATGCATTGTATTAACAGCTATTTGTGCTAGCTGACCCAAGCTTAGATTTGGATGGCAAAGCATCTGTTTAATAGATTCATTCAATGTTTTTGTCAATAATAAACTTGCTGATTTTCTTGTTGAATTATCTGTTTCCGTTTTACTTATATTCAAACTTTCATTGAATTTCATTGAATCATTAATAAAGCTCTTAATCTCAGCGAAAGTGTTTGGAACAAAACTAGAGAAGGGATATTGTTTTGGAAATTCATCCAAGGGGATATACTTGTTAAATGGGAACTTTTGTATATTATCATTAAATTCCTTTAAACTATCTACCCTTAGTGGTGTGTAATTATCATTTGCACCTAATTTGTCAAAAACAGGTCTCCATTTTTTGGTTAACATCTCATTGTATTGTTCCCTCATTTGTAGAAGCACTTCATACAAAGCATTGACACTAAAACCATAACTAGCTAATGTATGGCTGAACCAGACAACTAGTTCTTTAATGGCTAACATCATAGAGACATCTTCAAGATTACAACATTGTGTCCTTAGCACTGTCCCAATCTTTGTTATAGCCATCTCCCACAATTCTTCAACTGTTCCTCGTGTTACAAGACCTTCAGTTGTATTCATAACAATATCTTCAACAACAAAAAATCCGACAATTCTATTAAAATACATTTGAAAAATATGCAAGGATTCGTGAACTACAGTACCTGCGCGTTGCCAATCAAACGCTAACCGTGCTTGTTGCATTCGTTCTTTTCGATAATATTGCTCAAAAAATTCACGTTGTCCTAATGCAGCAAAAATATGAATACAACGATAAACTGGAGAAAAGTCAACTAAATCGGCACAGCACATTTCTAATTCTTCTTCTTCAGCAACAAAACCATCATCAACACCATGAAGAAATGACAAACTGTACTGCTGACGAGCTTGTATCATAGCAATTTCACCTAGTTTTTCCGATTGTGAGCGTACATTCTCCAAAAAGAGCATCAGATCTTCTTTTGCTGCATCCTTGATACTTTCTCTGAATGATGGAAGTTTACTTATCATCAATTCAGCAAATCGAAAATTCTTTATTCTCGCAAGATATGTATGTTCAAGTTGCTCAAGGGTTTTTAAAGCAGGGTAATATCTCTTGGTTTTCTTTTGTTCGTAAAGTTTTGAAAACATTTCAAGAACTGGAATGCACAAGGAAAGAGTCTCGATTGTGGCAGCTATATTTCTATTTCTCACCCTATGTGCAGACAATTCTTCCAACTTGCCTACCAGATTTTGACCAGAATCTTGTAATTCGCTATTTGCTTTCTTAACTTGGACCTTGAGAGTATTGGCATCAGCCCTTACCCTAATAAGTTCATTAACAGCCTCTACAAAGCCTTGATAATGAAAGTTACACATTCGCTCTATTTCTATTTCATGACATTTTGAATGTTCATCGAGCTTTTCTATGAATGTCGTTTGGCCATCATCTTCATAAACGGACCTTAAAACAGGGCCAATGGGAGAATCACTTGATTCGATTTCACCAATAAGAGAATCTAATCGTGCATCAAGTGCACTTACTATTCCATCCATGTTGATGTTATTAATTTTGATAAAAACACATTACTCAGTTCGAGTATCAATTCAGTCTCTTTTCGTATAACTCAAACTTCACACACACCGAATGATTTGTTGATCTTCCTGAACCGTATTTTTTATGTATGCCTACCACGAATCTACTCGGTTTATAGAACGAATTTTGGCGCGTGCAACATGATTGGCACAAATCGTTTGAAACATTTCGTTTTTATCGAAATAGTTCTCATTTTTCTATTTAGAGAACGCGGTTTTTCTGTCCACACGCGCCCATGAAAAATGAATGTCGGGCGGTAAAAGTGGGCGGTGTTTTTTTATTGTTGTACTGTTTCCTGCTCGAACAACAAACTATCGAAAGAAGCCGAAACACTCTTGGTAACTGTCATTCAGAGATTAGCAAGCCGAGTACGAATCCGTCGTATCCAAGTATTCCCATTACGATCGGGTTCCTGTTCTCAATTTCATCGTGTCTTGAGTGAATTAGAACTCGGTAGTTTAGTAAGCGCCCGAGAATTCCAAAATATCTAGGACCATTTTTTATTCCGTAATGCTTCGATTAAAAGCCCCCCTTCTTTTAAACGCCCCCTCGAATATACGCCCCCAACCAGAGGGGGCGTTTATTCGAGGCACACTAAAAACATGATGTCGTATGGAATAAGCCTTTTAAAGGAAAGATCCAAGAGTATTATGACGATTGGCTCGCAAATGGAAAACATGA
>JAUKPT010003041.1:0-12495 GCA_032273505.1 Nanomia bijuga
TAGATAAATAGATAGTTTTCTACCAATTATATGGTATTGGGTGTCATCAGGGTGAGAAATTGATCACATTTTGGCCAGAAATGTCTAAGATTTGACCAAAAACTGAAAAATCACATTTTATGCAACCCAAATGATCCCTTTACTTCCCCAATGGTCATTGATCACAACAGATAGTTAGAACATATGAGTATAGTTTTCTACCAACTTTATGGTATTTAGGATCCTCTATGGTCAGATATGGGTCAAATTTGGAACAAAAATGTCACATTTTAAGCTTAAACTCCAAAATCATGTAAGGCAACGCAAATGATCCATTTGCATCCTCAATGGCCATTGATCACAACAGATGGTTAAAGCAGACATAAAAAGTATAATTATAATAATTTTGTACCAGTTTTATGGTATTTGGGATTCTACAAGGTCAGAAATTAGTCATTTTTGGGCCAAAAATATGACCAAAATCTCTAAATTATTAGAGATTTTGACCAAATTTTTGACATTAATGTGTCTAATTCCTGACCCCGAAGGATCCTAAATACCCTAAAATAGGCCTAATATTATACTTGTTGTCTGTTTTAACTAGCTGTTGCCACCAATGTCCATTGAGGGTACAAAGAGATCATTTGAGTTGCATGAAGTACAATTTTGGAGTTTTTGTCTAAATCTTTAATATTTTTGGACCAAATTTGACCAATTTCTGACCTTGAAGAATCCAAATACCCTAGAACTGGTAAAAATTATACTTTTATGTCTGTTTTAACTAGCTGTTACCACCAATGTCCATTAGGGGTGCAAAGGGATCATTTGAGTTGCATAAAGTATACTTTTGGAGTTTTTGTCCAAATCTTTGATACTTTTGGCCCATATTTGACCAATTACTGACCCTGAAGAATCCCATATACCCTAAAATTGTTTGTCTGTTATTACTATCTGTTGTCATTAATAGCCATTGGGGATACAAAGGGATCATTTGAGTTGCCTAACATGCATTTTTTAGTTTTTTGCCCAAAATATTTGATATTTTTAACCCAACTTTGAGGAATTTCTGACCCTGAAGGATCCCAAATACCCTAAAATAGTCTAAATTCATACTACAATGCCTGTTTAAACTATTGTCATCAATGATAATTGGGAATGAGAGGGAGAAGAAATTTACCTTTAGTCTGAGTATGTCCTAAAAATAGGTAATTTTGGCCATTTTCAGTCAATTTTTACCTGGCATAACCAAAAATCATTATGTATAAAATTAAATTGAGCCCAAAAACATACAGAAAAACTACTTTATTTACCAATTTTGGCTAACTCAAGACAAAAATACTCAGTTTCAACCATTTTGAGCTACTTTCTGCCTTCTATACAATTAAAAATCAATATTTTTCACTATAAAGTCATGTTTTATCACTTAATATTGATAAATGCCAAAATTTTAATTCAATTTAACCCAGGAATTCACTAAAAACTACCTTATTGACCTATTTTGGCCAAATTTGACCAAAAGGCTCATTTTCAGCCATTATCAACCATTATTTGGCCGGATAACTGCCAAAAATCAATATTTTTCAAAAAATATTTTTGATCCTTGTTCAGGGTACCTATAGGTACCCATAGATGGGCATAAGAAATGAGGGTACATCTTAAAATTTGGATATAGTCCCTCATATCCCCTACCCCTACATTATAAAATCGAAAGACCATATGATAGGTACCTATCACCAAACCAGAACAGCATTGGTGGCATTTGATACAAAAAGATGGATATCTCTTGATGGAATAAATACACTAGCCCATGGTCACTTCAGCACTCGCATAGAAAATATGATAGACTAGGACAGTGAGATAGACACCTATTGAGTGACCGCGCCAGTGTTAATTCCTGAATTCAGACATAGACTGGACTGAAATGATTGATATTTTGTAACAAACCTTTAGTAGGATTTTATATATTTTAAAAACGATATCGTAACACTCATCCCATCACAATTTATAAGTAATCATTGTATGTGAATTTAGTAAGGTTTCATAAAAAAAAAAAATTAATCAAATGAAGGTATGTGTGACTCAGTGTATAGAATTCTATTAGCATTATATTAATACCTCCTGTTCTACCTCTCACTAAGAATTATCTACCGACCATATACAGTGAATTAAGCAATGTCTCTAAATATGTTTTTCTTCCCTCATGAATTGATTGCTGAGACCAGATGCTACCTTACACATAAGTGACTGATTAATCCCACTCAACCTCTCGCCACTACTAATTAATATTCTAAATAGGTTATCCTTCTCTTTTGAATTAATTGCTAAGACCAGATGCTACTTTTGACATAAGTGACTGATTAACCCCACTCAACTTCCCTCTCGCCACTACAATATAATACCCTTTCGCCATGATTTTTATATATAAATATATATGTATGACACAAAAGGAATCCAAAAGTAGGAGGTGACTAGGGGACTATTTAAACTAAACAATCACTTTCAAACACAAGAACAGAAACAAAATGAATACAATTAACGTCGAGAATGGATATCCTTTAACGCAGGATTTTTTGATGACCAATGACTTTCCATCGGTCGAAAGGTGGAAAGGGCACGTCCATGGCGTGACGTGTCTATAAGTATAAGGGACGAGATAATGAATACAAAAACGAGGTACACGAGCGAAGGAGAAGGAATGATCTTAACATTAACACCCTGGGATGGTTCGATCCTTCGATCGTGGGCGACAAAGTTAATACAAGATCGGATGGAGGTGATCACAAAAAGTAGCAACAACGATAAACGAAAGTTTATCCTCAGACAGGCAAACTCTGGCAATGAGTACTATAACTTTGATATAATTCTTAGATAGGTTGTAAATATATTTCTTTAGTTACTGTCATTGACAGAAATTATATCTTGAATAATGGTCAAATCTTGTGTATTACATATGTTCATGTGATCTCCTCCCTTACTATTTAAGGTACATTGCAAAGGAGATTAATTCAATATTCCAAATTTTCGAGGTGTTTTCATGATATATGGTTTACCAAAGTGGCCTCATAGATTAGAATGTGGAATAATGAATTTGAACAAGCAGTCTGAACAAGGTTCCCATTGGGGGTGTTACTTTAAGGATGGCCTGTTGCGTATATATTTTGACTCATTTGGACCATTAACACCGATAGAATTACAACACTATTTAAAGAAAAAAGGGAGTATGATCAGGGTGTCATACAGAGGAATAGCAATGTTGTACAGCGAATAAAAACTCATTGCTGCGGTCAGCTATGTTTATTTGTACTTGAGGCACTGTTTTGCAGACACTTGTCTTATCAGGAAATTTTAAATCTTCTTCAAGATAGATGTACACAGTGTTATTGGTAAATTAATGCGTCCAAAGAATGGGTTTGTACTTCATCGTCACCATTATACAGGCCTGTTCAATCCTTTAAGCACACAGACAAAAATGACAATCCTTTGCCAGGAAATCTTCCTTACAATAGTGTTGACCAGATATCCATGAAGCATGACATATGCTTTTGAGACAGCAAGAATAAGAAGGGCAAGCATAAATGTGACACTATGATGCTAAGAGACTTAAAAATTCTCAAGCCTAAAGATCTCCGCGAGAGAATAATTTCAGTTAAGAGAAAAATAGGTCTGGGACTTTTGTGGAGTGACAACTTAGCTGAAGAATTGCACAAACCTGTCAGGAGGACATTGCATAGGCGGAAAGTCTATGTAAATGATGTTGACAACACTTGGGCAATCGACTTGATCAAAATGACTTCTATTTCATGGGAAAATAAAAGTTTCAAATATGGTTTCATGTCGATTGACGTCTTTAGCAAACTCAGATGGGCCATACCACTGAAATGCAAGTCAGCTAAAGACGTAGAAAATGCACTAAAAAGATATTTAAGGATTACGTGCCTGAAAGAATTTGTAGCGATAAGGGCTCTGAAAGAAGAATATTGTCCTATATTTAACTGAAAATGAACGAAAGTCTTGTATAGTAATGAGGTGGAATCATACCATAAAAAAAATGTTTTTAAATATTTCACTGCTAATAATACGAGGAAATATCTAGACGTATTGGCAAAAATCATTGATAAATATAATAACAAGTATCATCGAACTATCAGATGCACACCTGTTGAAGCAAGAAAGGTAACAAATCGTCAAAAGTTAATGAAAATGCTTCACAGCAGTGAGCAAACAGACGAAAAAGAACCCAAATTTAAGGTGGGACAACTTATGCTTATTGCAAAGAAGAAAGGAACATTCGAAAAATCGTATAGTACTAACCGAAGAGGTCTTTATAATTAGTGATGTGAGACTATCCAGTTACATACAAAATGAAAGATTTGAGAGGAGAGGAAATTAAAGGAACTTTTTATGAGCCTGAACTTCAAAATACAGATCAGTGTATCTATCGTATTGAAAAAGTGTTGAAGAAGCGAAAGCGAATAGGAAACGAAGAACTACTTGTAAAGTGGTATGGCTACAGCAAGGACTATAATAGCTGGATTCCAGCAGGGAATTTATGATGAACAGTAGCAAAGCATACAGCTGGCATCAAGAAAATGCTCGAAAAAACAATCCTTTGCTACAGAGTAATATTCGTGGATTGCTAATTGGAAAGTCAAACTCTGGAAAGACAACTGTATTGATGAACCTGTTATTACAGAATAAATGGATGGATTTTACACGGCTCTATATTTATGGGAAAAGTCTGCATCAACCTGAATATAGACTGTTGAAGAAGGGATTCAAAGCTGGTTTAAGTAAGGTTCCAATATCAAACATTCTTCAGAATCAGAGTATCCTAAAAAAAGCTGACTTGTCATCCTTTGAAGTAATTGAAAAGTATAGAGGTACTCAAAACCATGACATCAAAGCAGAGTTTTCTGAAGATTGTGGTGCCATTCCAGACCTGGGTCTGGCCTTGATGAAAATGTAAAGAACACTTTAATTCTGGATGACTGTTATACTGGTCCTCAGAGTAAAGCTGCTGCATATTATTCTAGAGGTAGACATTAGAACTGCAAAGTTCTTTTTCTGTTGCAATCATATTTCAGGTTAGACTGCTCCACAATTCGAGGAAATTCGAATTTCTTTATTCTTTTTCCCCAGGATTCTAAAAACCTCTATCATATCTGGGCAGACCATTGCAGTCAAGACATTCCTTTAAAAGAAGTTACCTTGTTGGAATTGCTCATACGTATAAAGACCACTGTTAGACCACCATTCTCGCCATGTCTTTTCTAGAAATAAAAGATCCAAGTAAACGTGATTCTATTGTAAATGACTATTTAGCTACAGTGAAAAGATTACAGAAAAGTCATTGAGAAGAAAAAGTATATGATGCATCGACTCGTAGGGATGTGGGAAGAGTTTTAGAACCGATGGTTCAATCGACTGAAATGTCAACTGAACGTCTGACAAATGAATTGGTTCCTATTAAAGAGGAAATAAAAACGCTTAAATGTTTTGACAATGAGTCTGTACTTTTCTCATCAGCAGATAAAGAGCAGGGTAAAGATACTTTGAAAATTTGCCAGAAGACAAACTTAATAAGTACTTCTGTGTAATAAATCACTACAAAATGGGAAACAAATATGTTTAGATTATTGATAATAAAGATCTGCTCGTAGACTATGAAACGTATTTAGGTACAATTGGGTTTTGGTCTCTTATTATGAAAAAAAGTCCTTCAAACTATACACAAGAGAATCTTGTTCGTTATCATGACTTTGTCAACGGAACAAACGTTATGCTACAACCAAATGGCCTTTCGAGTAAGAGTCACGTCACAAAAACTTAGAAATAGCATGAAATATTTTCAAAGTTTGGAATGACAAATGAACCGCTACATGGAAGCGGTGTCGTTCAATTTCTACCACGAGATATTAAAGGCATGCAAAAGAGGCTTAATCTTCTTTTAGGAGAAAACCATTCTAGTAACAGGTCATGCATTATACGGAATGAAAACGTGTTGATTCGGAGACAGTTATCACGTAAAGAATATCAAGACCTAAACGACTATTTGGGGAAATGCTATTTGTAAAGAGGAAGCCGAATCATCAGCGATTTAAAGGTTCAGGTCTTATGGGAAACATTGGTCATCACATTTTGTCAAATGGTCTTGGTCTTGGTAAGGCAATAAGTTCAGGTCTTGAATCTAAAATTGTTGACAGTGTAATCAATGGTACGTCTTCTGCGATCAAAGAATCTGTCAATAAAGGTGTGACACTAGTGGGAGAAAAAGCTGCCAGAATTGTCTCTAAAAATTTGAAACGATCTTCTACGACGCCTGGTTTTAGGTCTAAGAAAAGATTTGACATTGATAAACTGATTGATACAGGAAGTGGTATTATGCTCGACTAAGAAGATGGACTATATTGTAAATTTTGGAGAAAAATACTCATGAGCGAGGCAATAAAAAGCTACGAGCTCAATGAATATTTGCCAACGAGTGGATCTAGTCTTAATATTCCGGCACTATTACCATATATATTGAGAACCAGGAGAAGAAGTTATCTCCTCGTTGAAGGAAATTTGCTAAAGGCAGATGGCAAATGATGCTGTTGCTCTTGCTAATAATGGTATTATGCATCTGTTATTAAATGTAGAGTATGAATTAGCGTATCATGAAGTTGAGAGTGTAAATGATACAGGTGTCGCCGGGATAGAGCTTGAAAATATGTTCGGCTTTTGCGAGGATTATGATGGTGTTATTTATGGAATGCGTCATAAATTTTCCCTTGTTCTTAAGGGTGACAATGATGCAATTCAACTGTCTGCTTGTGCTGGGCATTATTTATCATGAAACTATCTATGGTAAAGAGCATGGAAAATGTCTACGTTTAGACCAGAATCCAAATACATTGCGATGCGTATTGACAGTATTTGATCGCAATCTTTGGATTTCAATGTCGATGATACAATTGCTTCAGTTCTGGGTTTTGTGAGTAGAGTTGGACAACATGAAAGTGAAAGTATAGTAAAGATAATCAGTGTTAATTCAATCCTTGTACATTGTGATGTCATTGAGTCTTCACGGTTGAATGGATTAAAGGCCCCAATAATTTACAGCTTCTTTCCAGATGTCAAGCTGGGTGAAAAAATTGCACTTGCTCCACAGCATTTAGTTTACTCACCTATTAGTCAGGACGTCATTACTCAATTGTGTTGCTGGTTGACAGACCAGGATGAGATTTAGAGATTTAGATCTGTGAGGTGAGGTGAGGTGAGACTGTGACTTTAACGTTCCATGTACAAGCTTGCTGAAATGTATACACCTGTTAAAGTGAATATTTCATCACAGCAATATGATAGGATTCGAAAGGCAGTGACTGGGTCCCCCCGAACCATCTGGACCCCTGGGAACAAAAGGTTGTAAAAGTGATACTGGAACTCCTGCTACAATTGGCTCTCTGTGCACTCTAATGCCTCCAATTGGCTTGGCAAATTTGCATACTTTGGAGGAGGATGGATCATTTTGTCTCCACAAAATCTCCACCGACTTGTCAAAGAAGGGCGAGGATATACTTACATGGCATACTTGACTTTTCAGAGGAAAGGATTTAGTCGCAAAATTACCATGTTGTGATGTGATTACCTTGCCCGGGAATCAAGATTCTGCTTTGAAATTCAGTAATGCACTTTATTATGGAAATAGCCTTAACTTCATGGGTGTGCAGCCTGGTATCGGCTATCTATGTTTGACATTTAGAACAGATAGCGTTACCGATGGAACACTTATCTAACATTGATTTTAATAATCCTGATTATCAGTTTCAAGAAATTTCAGCTAGTAGTAAGAAGATTCTGCTTTGGGGCCTGAGGAGAGATGAGATGGAGACTGTTCAAATAACGCATAATTGCACAAAGTGGACCACCTTGTAACATACAACAGATGAAAATACAGAAGGGATTACCATGTTGAGGAAAATGCCACTGTACTTGAAAGGAAGTTTATTTTTGATAAGTTTTGGGCAGCTTCTGCTGGTATCAATATGGGTGCACAGACAAGTAAAGGACGGTTCTTCTCAGGCTTACTAAGTGCAGTCGAAATTTACTTTTCTCACTCATTGTCAGGGCTTGAGGTTTTACCGTCTGATTTGTGGGATTTGGTGATAAGGAATCAGATGGTGAGTCTGGAAGTGATGTAAGGAAGAGGCGGAAGAAGGCTCGTGAGCCAATCTCTGTATAGTTTATTATTACTATTTTTTTGTTTTTTTGTTTTGTTTTTGTATATAGACGTTTATGTTTTCTAGCCTGGTCTTTATTTGCAAACTAATGGGTTGGGTGCATGCCACGTAAAGGTGACTTCAGATGATAATGGGAAAAACTCTATCCTCATTGCAGGACATATATAGAGCTTTTGACCTCTGGATTAGAAGTGTTCTGGTTGTGGAATCAAGGCTTTGACTCAACAACAACTCAATGGTTTCCTAAGCATGGCAGCAGTCAGTGAGATACGGTATGTGTGTAGCCTTTGGATTAAGTTACTGCACTTAATTTCTTCCATGGAGATTGGCTTCGCTTTTGCGCAGAATGAATTGATCCCTACTTTGCTGGAATTATATTCACTAAAACAGCTATAAGTTGGCAATATCGTTCATTATTTGAACAGTCGGTGATCAGTTTTGTTTGGATTGCGTCATTGGACTCACCCCAACTGCCTACCATTCAAAGTGACATGTCAGAGACGTTATTATTTAAGTTATATTTATAGTATGAAGTGTTTATTCAATTGTATATAGTATTTTGTGGAGGATATAGATTATATTATGTATACGACAATCTAATTTGTTTTTGTTTTTATACTTCTCTTTGCCTGGTGTGTATAGTCTGTGATGCGTTTCTATGCGGCGAACTGCCTAGGGGACTAGTGAATGCATCCTTACCTTTTTAGTTGACATGTATTGAGAAGGGATGGGGTGGTTTGCATTTCTTACTCATTTTCTTATTAGGTCATACGTCCAGTTAAGAGATGGAGGTGTTTAATTTTATAGTTTTTATTACTATTGTACCTTTTGCTGGTTAAAGTATTGTACGTGCAAGGGTGGACTTTTGCCATGGCTTGGTGTGTTCAGTGGGCCATCCAGTATGTGCAGTTCCATTCGGTGTGTTTGGAAGTTTACAGTGCTATTATGTATAAGTACGTTATGTATACGTTAGCAGAGATGGCACCGTGTTCATCCAGATTACCCGGACAGAATGTTTTGCCGAGTTTGAATTTGTAGCTGCCAGATGGTTTCGCTCCTTGATTATTCTTGTTCACGATATACTGATAATGCTGATTTGCGTGTAACTCATGTAACTGCAGGCAGGCTTTTTATTTTGTTTGAACAGAAGGTTTTTTATCTACTCTACTTTTTTCTCTGGATTTGTCCGCTTCTCCCTTAATTTCACCGTTGATGGGAAGCTCTGTTGATTTCAATCATTCATGGCATCGCATATCTACGACTCTGTTGGAAGTACTTTGACTGTCAACTATTTATTCTTCATGTTTTGTTTTTTCCTCCTCATCATTACATATTAGCAGATTTTCATCACAGCTGGTGACTACTTCATCCCGCGTCTCGTCTGCTGTTATCACTGGTACAAGCTTTTCGTATCATGGTTAGGTTTGGCCTGCTTCAACTTTTTTCCTGTTTTTTTCTTGTACTCGAGTTTTTCGTTTCACCTCATACCTACGTCTACGTCTTCATTGGGATTATTTCAATCACCATCAGGACATTCTATCGCTCTGAGTATTCTATTGTACCATGTATCATCTACAAATTCCCTGATGTCTCTTTTATCTTTACCTGTTGTACGTGGTAACTTTACCAATGTTTCTTGTGGTAGATGCACTCGAGCTTCCGCTTGGTATTTTCTTATAGGTTTTTTATTTTTTCCACTTGGTGTTTTTAGTTTTCTTTTGTTTAGGAAATTACGTGTTAGGTATCGTGTAGTAGACATGTTTCCAGACTATAGTTTTACCGATGAACAAACTGATGTTTTAGAGACTTTAATGTGACATGTTTTGAATTGTTCTTTTTTGTATATAACTGTTTTATGAGTATTGTAGTTTGCCTATTTCTTTTATCTTACATTTAGTCACTGCTATTCATTTTTTTTTGTGTTATAGTACATTGTTTTTTATTTGGATTTTAGGAGTGGGGATTAGGTTTGACTGCATATTTACATGATGATGGTTGAGTTTTTTAAATGTCGATTTTGAAGGAAAACTTTGCTCTCAAGGACTCTCGTATAGTCTCATGAACAATCACTGCGCTGCCTATTTCGCGCTAATCGGAGAGAGGGGAGGAGTATTGGTAAGAGAAGAGTCTGTACTTTTAGCTTGCCGGTAGATTCAATCGATATATTTATAAGATGGACCGCGGAAGTTTAAAGCGTCTGCGGTTTCGTCTTTCTCAAAGACATACTTTAACAACGAATTCCGTCCTGTCGATGTATCTGACATCAATTTTGATGAACCAGTCAGTATTTTTATGGTATGGATCATGTCGGGGTAGACTGGGATGAGGACATTGATGTGTTATACATTTTGTACCTTTTTTTTATTATTATTATTATTTACGATTAGTATATATATGTTGTTGTTGTTTTTTTTTGTTTTGTTTTTTTTGATAATATATTGTTATAGCTTTATGCTCTGTTATACTATTGTTTTCTTTTGCTGTTTCTCTTTCTTGGCCTGTTTCTGGGTTGGGATATCGATTACACATGTTTATAGATTCTTTAATTAGATGCTATGCGATTTTCTCATTATGTTTTGACTTTTTCGTTAGCTGAATGATGGCAGTATACACATGAACTATCGGAAAAGACTTATTTACAGTTAAAAAGAAAAAAAGCAGCTCATCATGTCCTGAAGTATTGCTTTGGTCTATAAACTGCTGCTTCAAAGATGTCACTACAACAACATGTGATTTACTTATTTTCTGTCACCGGCTCGACTGCATTAAAGCTTTTAATCAGGCAGTGTATATTTTGATTATTCTGTTTGCATTTGCCAGCAGTTCGCCATTTCCGATTGATGGTAGCTTTTAATTAGATAATACGTAATTTGGCTGTTTATTAACTGGACAGTTTATCTCGTTCCTCATTTTAGCTATTTGCTCCCCATTTTGAACTGGTCCAGGTCGAACAATATCCTTTTGCCTGGTCCAGATGGAACAAAAAGACACTACTTACATCGAATATCAATGAGAATTTCAAGAAAAAAATGTTATGAAGTATAGTTTTGATGATTTTTTTATTTTATTTCAGGAGATGAAAGTAATAATGAAAATAATGGACGAGTGTTGGTGTCATGATGCATCTGCCCGTCTCCCTACATTACGTATAAAGAAAAATATTTATGCATTAACACGAACTACTTATAATATTTGACTGATTTGTTTGATTTTATTTGAAGAGAGGACACTTTTAGCTATATCTTCATCTTCTTTTAGTAGGTGGAACAATATTTATATACTTGACATGAAAATATTGAAATGCTTTTATAACATAAATTCTATCTGAAATGACTGTAATTTTTAACTGGAATATTTCTTTGACATTTTTATTTCTAATGTTTTATCAATTTCTGTATGTTAGATTGAACTGTTAAACATTAGTTGATTTACATGGTTTGGTTTTTAACATATCTTTGAAATTTCTTTTGGAAGCTTTCCTTACTTCCATATACAATTAGAATTTGTCTGGTTTTCTCTTAGTCAGCTTCTATGTTACCCTTTTAATACAATTTCTATCTCAAAACAGTTTAAAATCTATACCTTGGTACTTTCAGGTACTTTTGGGTTGTTTGTTTGTGTGTGTGTGGGGGCAGCATTCTAGAAAAGTATATTAAAAGTGAACAGTATAGAAAGTCACGAAGGTTGCTCAGATATCTATTGTAGTTATTTAAATAATTTCATCGTCAGGGAAATTTAAACCAGGCTTTGGTAATCATGGACTTTTCTATAGTAATCAATCATGTATTCCTACTTGAAATAACACTCCTGTTAACTTCATATTATGTTAATGATCCTACATACCAGAAATTAGCTTCCCATTCCATCTCAAAAAGGATCTATGTGCTGCAGGTCAATTTGACCCTTCCCCTTTTTATGTGTTAAGTGCTGTGATCTCAGGGGTAGATTTCCTAGGCCTATAGGTATAAATTATTATTTATTTATTATTTTATTGTTATGTAAAAGTCATACCAAGAATGTATTTCTCTATAGTTATCAATTATGTGTCATAATAATCTGTAATAAGGTAATTAGTTCCTACTAAACATTACAGAAAAGATCCTAAATGACCTAGATTTTGCAGATGACATAGCAAACCTTGCCAGCTCGGTCCCTGCTGCGCAACAACAACTAAACGATCTTGCAAACGAAGCAATGAAGGTAGGCCTCCACATAAATTCAAACAAAACAGAGTACACCATCTACAACACTGAAAACACACCACCCCTTGTTAATAACAACCAGACTCTCACAATCA
>JAUKPT010003042.1:0-12494 GCA_032273505.1 Nanomia bijuga
CAAATTTGATTTGAATTCGATCAATTTTCCCAGATAATTCCCAGATAACTTAATATTATCTACTTATGATACTGTGAAACTTCATGAGGATTGTAAGCAATGCAGACATACAGATCTTTATCAAGGGACTTATAAAAGGTTTTGTTAATTTTTAACCATACATAGTTTTCAGTTTTTTAAAGCAATTTAATGTGCTTTAGTAGATGATTTTTAAAATAAATTAGTAAACCACCTGAATTTCGTCCCTTCTTATTATTTTTGTTCTTATTTGATTCCACATGTATTAAATGATAACCATTCATTTCTTTTTCATGCTTGCAATTTCCCCAAGAGTCTGACAGTATTTCGATGTCACTATTAAAGTGTTTCTCAAAAAAAGGTATTTTACATCCATGAACTTTATCGTGTAGATCTTCAATGTTCCAGTAAGATATGGTTGAGTTTGATTGCAGACGATGACGATGTATTCGACGACCGCCGATGGTTCCAATTTCTTTTAAAGTTGTTGCTATTTTGATGACGTGAGATGCATGGGATCTCACCATACAACACGAACTTAAAGTTTGTCAAAAAGACAAAAAAATCATCTTTATTAAGGTGCTTGTCATCGAACAGATAAACTGAAGATGCTATCAAATAATGGACAAAAAATATTTTTTGTTTCCCAAAATTAAGTTTGTTTACATCAATATTTTTTGTGTTCGAGTCTCCTAAAATTAGGAATTCTTTATTTATTGTTAAGTTATTGTTATTGTCATCATTTTTCTGCTCTTTGTTCTGGATATGAAGCGGTGACGAATTACTTTTTAATGTTTCTATAGCAATTTCAAGTTGTTTTAACTTATTTTTCTATTCTTTGTTTGTTTCTGTTATGATTTTTACTTCGGGTACTTCTTTTAACGTCAATCGTTTGATTTTGAGATGATATTTTGTGTTTAATTGCATCTACTTCATTGTTCATTATTTCAGATGTAATGCTGTTTCGCCTCAGTGATTTTATTTCTTTAGACATTTGGTCTGCCCGAGTTTTTTCTTTCTTCCTCTCTTCTTTGCATATCAGGAGTTTGCCCTTCAGTTCCGCCATTCCATCTTTTAAACATTTATTATAATTCGCAAATGAACTGTTGAAGCTTTCTTGGAATAATATCAGGTCGGTTTTTTTAATGACATCTTCTTGTTCAACGTTAAGCAATAAATTTGTCTTCACTTCTAACAATTTTTTAATATTATGATGTATTAATTTTAGATCAACTCTTTATTCCCACCACTATTCATAACTATTCAATAACAATCTTTTTCAATTTTGTTTTCATCGATCATATATCACTTAAGTTTTTACGCTTCAAGCAAAAACATGACCGTTACGTATTGTTAACGTTACCGTTGTTGTTGTTGTTGTTTTAAAAAGATGCAGTGTAATGATCTCTTCCACGTCAAATTCAACTTTGAGTATAAGAAATTCAACATATTGTCGAATCGCCATAATAAAAACACGACAAGAATGTGAAAATGCCGTACTTTTTAACAAAAAGTCGGTTAAAAAGCATGGTCTTAAAAACAGGTCTTTATCTCTTTTTCTAGATATAACCGAGTATTTCACGTGACTCTCCATTCAATACTGAAGAAAATATTAAAATTTAGAAAAAATTGTACATCAACGCCCAACCACCCTCAAAATCAAAGAAAAAGGGTTCTTTTCGCCATTGAAGTCGCCAGAGGATGGAAAAAATCTTTTTTCCATGTTATTTTTGGTCACGTGCTTCTTACAGCATGTACATATAAATAGCATCTTCACTATCAGTAATTTGCAAGTTACCTATTCAACACATTCTTGACTTATTGGATTATATACCAGGAAACCTGTTAAAATTTCTTGGAAATAACAGATTAACAGATAATACAGAAGACTATATATAAACCTTTAATTTGTCTCAATATAACAAGAATGCATCTATTGATTAACGACATTTTATAATGATAAAGCTTTTTCTAATGAGGTATAGCTTGGTATTATGATGATGTAAAATGGATAATAGAATCTTATAGAATCAGTAGAAAGCACGCAAAATTGTTTATTGACATAAGATAATCAAATATAACGACAGTCTTATAAGACAAAATCGAAAGTGTACTTCAAAGAGCTTTAAAAAAGAATAACTAGTGAGCGGACATGGATCATCTCATAGTACTCGGTTACGACAATTTCCTTCATTAAAAAAACACGCGACCGGAAATATAAAAGCGAATGACTTATTGACTCTAATAGCAAAAAGTACGAAAGATCCATATTTTCCCCAATGATTTCTCCCAAAAGATAAATTCGTCCCCACGTGTTCCGGACGCACATTTGCATTCGGAGCGGAGTTCGTTCACTTTTACTTCTATCGACCTTAAGGTTGCCATAGGGATGGTTACTTACACTCTTATTTCTTCAACATTTTAAATAGACACATCCTGTTTCTTTATGATGGTTTTAATCTTTAGTTAATAATACATTTATACATTCAAACTAATAATATTTTTGACGAAATATTTTAAATAAACAATAAAATCAATAAAATCAAATTTCGGGATAAATCAAGAACAAGATTAGTATGGTTGTAAAGTGATAGACCAGGCTAAGTTGATCTTGAGATTTGCGTCACAAGAAAGAAAAGCCCAATGCGTTGAAACTGTTTATTATATTTCTTGTTCTTTACTAAATATATATTTTTTCTTAGGATCTTTCCATGTAAATTATTATTTACGGTGGAATAAATGAAAATAAAAAATAAAAAAATAAATATCACTACTCAAAATTGTTTAGTAGCTTAATATATGACATTTGCGTGTTTGATTATATAATGAAGGACACAAGGCATTTTACGCAAGCGTACACCTGTGATATGTGAGTGTGTGGTATCACTATGCATCAACACTGTTTTAAAACATGACGGAAATTATACTTTGGGCAAATCATACTGTAACTTCGTGACAAATGAAGCTGAAATAGAAATGAATACTGAGATCAACTAAGATCGCTGAATAAGATGACATCAAAATTTTGCGATTTATCTTTTAAAAAAAGAAGTTAACTTTTTTTCTCATTTTCTGACTGCAATTCTTCTTCATTTTCAGAAATAATCATGTCAAATTAAAAAGTTCTCGTCGATAATTACAATATGTGTGAAAATTAGCTTAAATTAATATCAACTGAAGAAGTTATACGCATTTTAAAAATCATTTTCTACACTTTTGGAACAGACTATAGTTTTCTTAGGGCACATTTCAAGAAATTTTCAATGATTTCTTAAGTTCATTTTTATTATTTAATCGTTATTTAGCAAAACTCCTTTATTATAAAATAGATGTTTTCTGTTACTATTTATGTTGCGTCATAATAAGCCACCCGCTAGGTTATAAGGAAAAATAGATGAATAGATTAAGTCTCTTTTTTCCATCCCGTTACAATAATTGCGTCTGCAACTTTATTAACAAATAGATATTATGCTGAATAAGATTTTGACTCTTTTTCTATTTTATTGAAATGGTTTATTCTCTCTTTCCTGTTGTTTGAGATAAAGAAATTTACGTTTGATTTACGTTATAGATTATAATCCACGTGTGTCAATCACAGTGAACGAACTCCGCTTCAGATGTAAATGTGCGTCCCGTTTCTGTTCTAGGCTTTTGACATGATCAGGAGATATATAAACTTTAGAAAACTGTCATAATAGCTTAAAACATTTTTTTTTCGGCGACATAAGAGAATTTCGACGGCATTTCTCTGATGATTGACTGATATTTTTTATAATGTAAAATCCCATGGCTTACTGTAGTTATGATCAAATCAAGATATTTCGAAAAAAAGTGAGAGAAATTAAAAAAGAAATTGATGGAGAAACGAACGATTCTTCATTTTCAAGGTTTATACAAACAGGAGAGTTTAGTAATGGTTGTTTTGGCTAAGTGATGTTGGCATTACTGCCATCTATTGGATGCAAATATGTTTCAATCTGATCGCATATGCTCTTTTAAACTCTGATGTCTTTTAACGCCAAGGGACTGTTGGGGGTCAAACGACCTTCAACTATTGAGGTTCTTGAATTTTTTTTACCAATTTATTTCATTACTATACGTAATATTTAGTATGTATTTAGATAATCCATTTTAAAGGTTACAGTAAAAGAATGGTCTAATTAGCGACTAGCAATTTGTTCATTTCCATACGTTTGGCATGCAAATATTAATTAGATTCTCGATAAATGCCATTTTGTGACACTCATTCTACCATAAAAAAAGAATATATTAGTATTGTTACAACGGCAAAATTTTAATCTCGCAAAATTTTCTATTATTATCAACTGCGAAGTTGATAAAGATGATAAGTGACTGGAAAAAGCTGGAACTTCTTGTTATCGGTTCTTTTTTAAAATTTACCATTGTATTTATGATTATGTAAATATTGACGACTCAATAAGGTAAGGTAAGGTAAGGTATGCACTTGTAACAGTCCTCCATAGCTATTATGGGCTAAGTCATGGCGACTTAACCCTATATTTAGCGGGCTTTTTTATGTACGTTCATTTACTGGGTAAAAACTACCCCCCTGGTTTATTTCCGTAAAAATAATCGTGATGTGATAAAATCTGGCACAAAACTTCGTTTTTACGTGTAGTTTATGAAAATCGAAAAAAAAATTGAAAAATTTGTAAATTGGGGCTGGTGACGGCATTTTTTTGCCAGATTTTTCACTTTTTTGGCCAAAAAAGTGCCACATTTTAAAACTCCTCAACTCCAAAACCATTAATCCAATTTAAATGGTTGACCCCTCAAATGAAAGATAAAAGATGGGAAATCTCATTTAGATAATCAAAATTCAAAAATTTGGACAATTCAAGGAAGAAAGGAGCAGACAAAAAATTTTTTTACTATAGTCCCACCTGACAAAAGAGCCATAACTATGAAACTAGACCACCTACGGACATGTTCAGGAAATGTTCACAAGCCGAAGGCTTGTCCTTAATTTTCTTAATTTACAAAAGTATTTTTTTGGGGGGGCGGGGGGTAGAAACTACCCCTCCCGCGCTAAATATAGGGTTAAGTAATCCGTATTCTTCAACAAAACTCTTGTTTAGAATTATTGTAATCGACAAAACTGAATCTTCAGAAAATCTTTTGATAGTAAACAAGGGTTTGCTAAAAAAAGTGTAAATGAGTCATGTAAATGGTCATTCACTTGGTTAAATTTATCTCTCAAATATTATTGATTATCAGGGTTTTTTTAATCATCCTCCAAACCTTTAGATGGGAACTAAGTCATCTGAATTCAATAGGCTTGTTAATGATCATAATTGTTTTACACATAATGATGACTTAAAAACAATTCAATTGTGAAGACTTAATCAAATAAATGACAAAATCTAATTCATTGTATAAAGAAACGTGTTTACCCCCAGAGGTAAAACCACTCCAATATAATCCTAATTTCTGAATACGTTTTCCGGTGGACCTTTAATTCAATAACTTCACAAGAGTCTTTCTCCCTTTAGGAGTCTTCACCCCTTCAGGAGTCCTTTTTTTATTTATTTATTTATGGTAAATAAAGATTACAAGCATAAGTACAATAAAACTAAAGTAATAGACATAAAAAAACAAGGACTCAAATCAGTGGCATGATAAATTATCAAACACCAACTGACGCACATAAACAAAAGGATAAAAAAAACGAAACGCGCATGGAAAGGGGAGGCAGATGATGATGATAGCAGCATTGGGCAAGGAGACTTATGAGAAACGTCGAGATTCTGAGATATGATTAAGAGTAGCTGTTTTATTATTTAGATCTGTAACTGAGGGATGACCATTTAAAAACACGTTTGTAAGTTCAACATCATTAGTCATCACTAATGTCATTTGATAGAAGAATGGTATAAACTGAATTAAGAAGGGCAACTCTAGCATTGGTATAGAGTGGGCAATGTAGTAAAAAATTCTTTGTTGATTCAAGATTTGTAGCGCATGTGCAAATATCGTTGGGGTATCACTTAAATGGTGTTTTTTTGTGAGTTTTTAAGTGGCTCTCAGTTGGAAAATCCATTTGAGCCGATTTAAATCATGAATGATAAAAGTCTTCTTTCTAGGTGGACGAATAATCTTTAGGAGGGATGACTTGAAGATGACAACACTATTAGAATTTTTAATACCAGAGTCAATATTATTCTAAAGGGTAATTGAGTTTTGGAAGAAAGTTCCTGTGTCTATCATTTCTGCAAGGAATAGTATTAATGATGTATTAAGCTCTGAGTCTATATCTTCCTTGTTGAAAAGGTAAAGGATCCTTGAAATAATGTGGTATTAGGTTGTACATTATTTCACAAAGCATTGTCAGACGTCTGAGGTTAGCCCCTCTCCAAGTACCAGTAATGGCTAGCGCAGCTTGATATTGTGTTTTTTTAAGAATGTTCATTTTATAATTTAGGGAAAAAGACGAGTTAAAATCATGAGTTATTAAAGGTGATAGATAATGTCGCAGTAATCAAGGTGGGGTCTAATGTGCATTTTATAAATTTAATCAAGCGATTTCATAGGTAAGTAGGTCCTTAAGTGTTTAATCAAACCAATCCATTTCTTTGCTATGTTAGTCTTTTTATTAATGTACTAGTAAAGGATAATTTGGAATCAAGGACAAGACCAAGATGTTTATGGTGGTCAACTCTTTTGACTTCTGTATTTTGAAAAAAAGTGATGAGTGATTTTAACCTTTTTACTAGAAAATATAATTGTTTCAGCAGGCTTGAAATGATCTGGATTAAAGGACATTTTTCATTAATGGACCCAGGTAGAAATACTTACTAGATCCTTGTTAAGATCAGATGCACTTAAATTTGGATCATGAACAACGGAAAAGAGGGAAGTATCATCAGCAAAGAATTTAATTTTGCATTTGATGTTAGATTCAAGATCATTGATGAAGATTAAAAATAGTAATGGTTCTAGGACTGATCCCTGGAAACACCAGAAAAATTGGTGCCCATTCTAATATTTGCCCATTTATCACAACTTGCTGATGGTGATTCGAGAGGTAGTCAGAGAGTAGTTTTAGGAGATGACCAGCAACCCCATTTTGCTTCAATTTAAATATAAGACACTGTCAAATGTGGACATGTCTAAGTATACTGAACGGATTTCGAGACAGTTTGAATCAAAAAAAGCGTGGTGAATCTCGTTAATAAAGAAAAAAAGCTTGTGCATGAGTCCCCAGGTCTAAAACCTGATTGATTTTTTGATATGAGGTTGTTAGTTAGTTATAAGTCGGTTATGCAAATATTTAAAGATTATTCTCTCGCAAATTTTAGGCAAGATTGGTAACAAAGATATTGGTTTGTAGTTTTCAACTGATTGTTTTTCATGTTTTTTATAAACTGGGGTAGCATTGGCTCTCTTCCATTAAGTTGAGAAAAGGCCTGTTTTAAGGATATTAGTAAAGATGATTTTAATAGGAATGGCTAGGTTATCACCACACATTTTTAACATGCTTGCAGAAACATCATCAGGACCAGTTGCTTTAGATTTATCAATATTCTTGAGTAGTAGCAATGGCAATGCGCTATCACTAAGAAAAAGAGTGCACTGGGATGAGAAATAAGCATTGAAAATGTCGCTCTTTGCAGTTAGAGATAAACTTGTTTCTGAAAAATAGTTCGGGGATTCTTGGTATTTTACATTTGTTCAAGAAATTCTTAAGGATATTCCTATACGTTTTCTGAGAAGTTTGAGGGCTGGACAACTTTATGCCTTGGTTCTTCAGATATGTTTCTTTTGCCAAGAGTATGGCATCTGATCAGGTAAAACGATGTCTGTCTAGTATATTCTTGTCAGTTTCAGTAAACCCATTAAGTTTATATTTTCTAAAGAGGTTGTCATTCTTCCTGAGTAAGTGTCTAATGTACGTATCAAACCATGGTGGATCTTTGGGACAGAAAGTCTTGATTTGATTTGGAACGAAGTTGGACATAATTTTTAGCAGAGTGTTGTTGAAAAATTCAACTTTATCAGTAGTTTTGTCAAATTTACTGAGTTAATTTGCCCAGTTAAAGTTATTAACAGCTAAGTTCATCAATTCAGTATTAGCACGGTCATAGTACCACACACATCCTTTGTAATTAGGAGGTGGACAAGATTGGAAATTCAATTTACAGTAGGTTATTTGATTCTTTACGAAGAGGTCAAGGAATGATCTAACACCAGAGTCAAAGACTAAATTAGGTTGGTCCGTGACAATCAAATCTATGCCTGAAGGTCTACAGTCATCACGGAAGAAATGAGTAGGCTCAGTAAATTTTTTTTTTAAATTCAATGACCCAAATAAATCCTCTATGTGAGTTCCTTCTAACTTAGTATCACCATCTGGATACCATGCCTGTGTGTGAGCATTGAAATTACCAATATAGAAAGTACAAAATGGATTTTTATTAGTTATTTTATCAGAAAGCTCCTTGAAACCATCAAGAAATTTGGCAAATTGAGGTGAGTAGGCCTTAGAAAATGATTTCTAACTAAATCTTTATTATTATTGTCCTGTTTTTTCCATAAAAGCATTTGCTTGATAAAACCAGATGTAGGTACTTGGTTAGTGTGTCTACATATGAATAAGAAAAAGTATTGTTAAGATCCATGAAGATCCACTGTTTCTCCGCAGTTAGTCGAAATAATACAGGATTCAAACACGACTTTTTTGACCATGATGTAAAGGAATTAACACTTTTCCTGATCAGTAACTCAAGTCAGATGTATATATTTGGTCATTTGAACTTAAAAACAAGTATTGATTCATTCAAAATATTTGACTAGCTTCCTTCAGGTTTTTCATCTTTTCTATAGTAATATACCTTTACACGGTGTTACCAAAGTTCTTTAAAGCTACAACTTTTATCATTTTTCGTAGATAGATCATTTCGGATAGAAATTGTAAGTGTCCGCCTTTTGGAAAGTTTTTTTTTCGACCCTAATGTTAGCGAAGATTTTTCAAATTAAAAATAGTATTAAAGTAATTAGTAGATAGAATACGAGCAACAAAATAGATAACAAAATTTCAAAAGAATAAGAACTTGTTTTTACATGAAGTAGTCTTTAATCGACTGTTGTCTCTTGTTACAAGTCCATTAAAAGCTAAACGTGGAAGAGTCAAATGAGGTTGATAAAAATGCTATGGCAATAATGAAAACGAACTCTGTCAATGAGGAAATAATCTTTGGACACGTTCCACAAAACATAACAAGTTTTTAAAGATACCGAACACGTCAATTGAAGTTGAAGTTGTTGGTAAAAGGGTAAACCTTCTAGGAGTTGGTTATGGACTAGAGATTCCGGTTTTCTATCGATTTCATGTTCCAGAAAATGGTTAGTTGGCTGATTAATCGGTTAAAAACAGTTCAAAAAGAACTCAACGATATTATTTTTAATAGGTTATTGAAATCTAACAATTTGTTTTTGTTTCACATACTTGCTAGCAAAAAAAATGGCCTGTCCGCCAATTGGAAAGATAAAAAGGCTAAAATTACCGTTTGGTGCAAAAATAAGTGTCCGGTAATTAGAATGTCCGTTAATTAAGTGTCCGCCTTTTAAAAGTTTCATACGAGAATTTGACTAGAAAGCGGCCGGTGAAAAATAAAATTATCTGCTAATTGGAGGTGTCTACCTTTTGGAGTGTCCGTTAATTAGAGAGAGGACTGTAGTTGATTTTATGCTTAATAATCAAAATTAAAAGAAATTCTTTATGAAGTTTGCTTTTATCATGCTGAGTAAATGTAAAACTCATAACAGGCACTTTGTACCTTAAAGGCGAAAAGTTTCGCGTCCGAAATTTTAAAAGATGTACCCGAACGAAAAAATGATTGTTTTCCAAACTGTCGTTTCGCAATAATTCTTTTTAATTTTTATCGAAATCTAATGCTTATAAGTTCAACCCGATTCCCTCTCGTAAAAAGAAACAATTAATTATTACTTATGTGTAATATGATGTTTACTCAGGATAAAAATTTTTTGGGAAGACAGTGAAAATTAAATCCCGCGAAATCTTCACAAATGACCCCAACCGCGAAAATAAAACTTGAGAAATGTACAATGTTAACCGCAAAATCTGAGAAATATTTGGGACGCGAAAATATTGAGACGCGAAAATTTCGCCCTGAATGTAATGAAGAAGAATCTAACCTGTTTGGAGAAAGCCCATCTAGCCGTCAAATCAAAAAATTGATCTTCTTATAACATATTCATCATACTGTTGATAATTTCTGCAACTTACTCACACAAGTATTAGCTAGAGCTTCTATCAACACATAAATGTTCAAAAATATGTGAGACTAATTTATCATTCTCCAGTGAAAATGAACAGAAAACAAAGACATCGATAATGCATAAGCAGTTCAAAGTAGCACGCTTACCTACAGATAATCTGCTAGTCATAAACATCAATTTACTGGTCGAAAAAAGCTTCTCGTTCTACTATAATGAATAATCAGATTTTTATGATGTGAAAAAATAACGTAAAACACCTTGTATAAAGGATCAACGAAACGATAATTCTATGCACACATGCTGATGCCGATTTTCTCATCTCATCTTAAAAGCTATTCAAACATCTGATTGGATTTCCGACATGTATGCTAACGCGTAGTGGTATGTCATCTTTCAACACACTTCCATATGTCCTAGAGTTGATCGAACTGTCTCCATATCAGCAAAGTGAGTAATTTTTGGGGTTTACACTTAGCTAGATCTCTTTTACTGAACCAAAATGCTAGATTTCTTACACTGAAATATTATTTGTCTTCTTGTCTGTTGTGTTGCATAATATGACTGCACCACGCCCAGATGCTCTGAAACCTTTTCGATATTATCTAGTGCTAAATGCTAGTGTCACATGTTAGTACTGAATAGTACCGTAGATGTGCATGGCTTCGACCTGTGCCATAACTTCGGACTGTAGACAAACAGTGCTCTGTAATTTACGAGCGTATCCGCTACCAAAACTGTCAACTAAACTGAATTGAATTTTTACTGCCTGCTTTACAGTCATTTCTTATAAGAAAAGTGTTTTCGTATAATCAACAACGGAGAAAATATGTTTATTTTTTTAATTCTATTTAGCGGAGCAATGTTTGTTTATAGTACGGAGTTGTGGCATAGGTCGAGGTTATGTACATCTACGGTAAATACTTCCAGCATCTGCTTGTCATTATGCCCTTTAACTCCTTATTTCCTACCTTTTTAGATCTAGACATATGAAGACATGCTTTATTCGCTGTCTAACACTTTGCTTAGTCTGTTTTTTTATTACTAACTTTTATATAATCAAAGTTTTCAACCTCATTTGCGCTCTGTTTCCCCGCTCCCTTGCATGTTTTTTATATTGCAAAGAATAAAAAAACAAAAAAAAACTTCGTTAAAAATTTGAAAAAATCGAATGTATTTTTTATTACGAATGAGTCATTTCCGCAGATCAAAACATGTGAAGGTTCTTTTAGTATTTTAATGTAGCTAGATAAATGTACTTTAAATAAGCATAACCTCGTCATCTAGAAATTCCACGTTATACATAACAGCGTCATCTAGAAATTTCATTTTTGGCGGAAAATGTCGATGTACCAAATAAGGGACCTTGGATTATCATGCCCCCTTTTATTATTTTGAAAAAATGTTTTCACAGTTGCAAAGACCTAAATAAGGACCAACTTTAATGAAATGATTGAGTTCATACCATACCGAGTTCTTAAGAAAAAAAACCTTAAAAATTTTGAAAAAATCGAACGTAATTTTTTTTTCGAATAAGTAATTTCCGCGGATCAAGTCATGTGAAGCTTGTTTTAGTTTTTTAATGTAGCTGGTTAAATATACTTCAAATATACATTACCGTGTCATCTAGAAATTCCGCGTTCGGCGGAAAATGTCGATGTACAAAATAGGAGACCTTGGATTATCTGACCCTGATTTTATTATTTCGAAAAAAGGTTTTCGCGGTTGCGAAGACCCCAATAAGGACCAACTTTAATGAAAAGATTGAGCACATACCTTACTGCGTTCTTATGAAAAAATGGAATGTATTTTTTATTGCAAATGAGTCATTTCCGTGAATCAAGTCATATGAAGTTTGTTTCAGGTTTTTAATGTAGCTGGATAAATATACTCTCGTACTTGCACCAGTTGGACAAGCTTTGATTAGCTGTTTCTTTACTGCCGCACCTCTCATTCATCGACGAGGATTAGTTTGGGCAAGGGGTAACATATACTCAGTGTCGGAATCTGAAAATTCCTCATCATCTACATTAGGTAAAAGAGTAAAAGTAAAATCACTAACGGATGAATCAGAAGTACTGTCGTCGGTAACTTCAACCTCTCCATTGGTTATCATAAGAGCAACTTCTTCTGGCGTAAAGGTTTCTTCATGATGACGACCGTCCGTAAATCAGTAACAATCAAAATAAAGGCAAAAAGGGTGAAAATGAATTCATTTC
>JAUKPT010003043.1:0-12492 GCA_032273505.1 Nanomia bijuga
GGAAATGTGAAAGAGGAGCACAAATTATGCCAAACAATAATTTATATTGGTTTCCAACACAATTGGATATTCTATTGATTGTCTATCACAAATTGTTGATTTCTGCAAATATGACCCCCCTTTTTGGACAATTTTGACCAGTCAGGTGCACCATAAACTTTGAAAATGGCTTTGAATGTTAAGGAGTACCCCAGCTTAAGGTGGCCATTGAGTATCTTGGGAATTAGTAGAATGCAACAGAAAAATGATTATCGGAATGTTTGGGTGATTTATTCTAATATCAACCCTGAAACAAGTAAAATCTTCATCAAAAATGGGTCAAGATTTACATTTGCCATCTCCTGACGTGTTCCACATTTATTTACTCCCAACCATCCTTATCAATCACTGAGAAAATAGGAGTTGGTACATTTATTGGACATTAGAAAAGAGTCAGTTTCGTTAATTACCCCATTTAGGACGATTAGTCAGATATGACCCATTCATTATCTCGAAATCTGAAAATAGTCGTAACAAATGCCTGTTGTTTTGTCTTATACACCTGAATATTGTTCATTTGACCAATTTTTTAAGTTTTCTAACCAGCAAATCGTTATCGTCCTCAAAGGGTTGAGACAGATGGGAAATAAGTAAGAATGGTTTAGGTTGTTGTAGTTTCTGCCAGTAGATCATCAGTGCAGACTATGTAGATAGAATGGTGTTATTAGATACCTAAACACAGCTTGATGCCCCAGGTTGGTAGAATCAAAGTCTTCCTCATGAAAGGCCTCAGAGTCTAGATTGCGGAAGCTGACTTGCAACTGTAATGTTTTGGGATTTCCCTTGGTTGCTAAGTGGCTTAAATTTTTGAATGTAGTTAAAAATTGTGTTATTATTAAAATATGATGGCAAGTATGTTTACTAGAAAGATACAAAAATACAAAAATGAAGATAAAGCAAGAGTAATAATAAAAGCAAGTTTTGTATTGTTGGTAGAAACAGGAAAAAAAAATCATTCTTATGCTTAAATAGAACTTTCATTTGAATTAACCTTAGCTATTTAAACTATCCAACAAAGTTCATTTCAAAATGTTATTCGTAAGAATTTCTATCATCTTCGAGCATCTTGGCATGCTGTCATCATTTTTGATTAATGTTTCAAAGTTTATCATTTTTTTTATAAGGTGATTTAACGGTTGAGTTTTTCATACTTTTTCCAGGGTTTTATTTTTTTTGTTTGGCAAGTAAGTGTCCAATTTCAGTTGGAGACTGCTAAATTGTTTGCTGACTATCCCTTATTTCTCTCACACAACAAAAACCCACCCCAACATAATTTTTTCTAAATGATTTAATAATTTTCTATGTACATAAGGAATGATTGCATTCAATGTTCAAACAAAATAAAGATTTTCCTGTTGGGGAAAATGTAAACATCCTAAATCAATGAGGGGTTTGCTGTTACTATAAAGAAATACATAACAAAATCATTAATTGTAAGGGATAGTCACATTATAGGTAAATTCTTTAATTTACAATTTGATTGGTTGAAAATTGCATTATCAGGATTTTCATTGGTTCATTTTAAAATATAATCTTCAGATATTTTGTTGAAACAAAGAATACTGATTTTAATTTGAAATGAGCGAATTAGAATCTTGATGGTGTGTTTTTCAACCAATGAAGCAGCCGTTTTACATTAAATTTGTTGACAAGCCATAAACTATGTATAATCAACACAACCTCCAATATGTCAATACTCATTTCAACATACAAGGCATAATCTTTGATAAATGGAAATTATGCTATCATGAATACTTAATTATTTGGTAATCAAAATGTTCATGTATTTTCCTGCATTTAAAATAGGACTGTTTTCTCTTGTAGGTATAATTCAAGATTGACTTATTTTAGATTATCACTAGCAATGAAGTTTATTAGAATATCTTTGCACATTCTTCTTCACAATCCACACAGCGATCTTAACCTAGACTTTTGAACGCGGACCCGGACTGATTTTTTTGACATTTTAATATGGCAGATTTCTGGTCTGCAAATTACCAAAGTGTAAATTCAAATTCCTGATCCCAAGGAAACCCTAAAACGGCAATTCAAAAATTAAAGCAATAACAATAACATTAAACAAATTTAAAAATGGAATTCAGAAAATTAACCTTGAGCTTTGAAACACTTAAAAGCATCTTCGATTGTTATTGTTCTGATTTAAGGAAGACTGTAAAATCCAAAATGTTTGACAACAACACTTGTAAAGCGTTTTCTAAGTCTGCTCACAGACGCCATTTATTGCTAGCTGGCCACCACCACCGCCTCTCATTTCTATCGATGTTTACATCTGATTTTGATTTTGCCAAAGAAACAATTGAACAAGCTGGCAATAAATACATATCAATCTCTTTAGAATCTATTGAGCGATCAGGGCGTTTACAGAGCTGGTTAGATTCCACAAGAATGGTGATACCACCATAATTTTCCCATGGGCTATTGTTGACGAAGACGTGATGTCTATAATTCATGCTGCTAGTAGTGCTAGTAGTTAGAGATTGTTTCAACATTGCAGGGACATTCAAAAAAGACCACAGGGCACAAACAAGATTGTCAGAGTTCCAGTTATACAAGGTTGTTTCGTAAAGATCCCGCAAGAACCAGTTACTATATACCAACCAGTTACCCTATCGATGTCCTGCCCAGACGAGAATATGGGTAGTGTTCAAATAATTTACAACAATTTTTGTTATAATTGAATTGGGTTTTTAACACATGACACAGTTATTTCTTGACATTAACGAAAACATTCAATATATATATTTTTATCTTATACAAATGTGATTAACATTTACGAAAATACTTACCTTACAAAATGAGTAAAAAAATAAGACGCTTATGAGAAATGTAAAGAGCTGTATAGATAGACAATTATATTGATTTTCTTATTAATGCCAACAGTTGTAATTTGCCACAATATGCCACATGAGCTATATCTCTTCAAATAGTACGATTTTATTCCAAATTGATGAAATTTTATTCAGAATATATTTTAACGCATGCTGTACTTAGCAGCTTATTGCTTTAAGAGAAATGTAATTTTGTTCACAAGTCAGATTCATTATCAGAAACTTCAAATGTGAGTTCAGGTTGGGATGGATGCAAGGGACAAGATTTGTTTTTTCTTTTATGCCCTTTTTCATGGCATTGGGAGCATTTTATTACTTTGTATTCTTATCTGCTGAGTAGTAAGATTGTTTGATTCTCATGCTACAAATGATATCAGCAAACTTCATTTCACTGAGATTTGTCTCATAAATCTTTTGTCTTTACAATCTTGTTAAGATGTTCACCTGCATTGCATGAAAAAAACTTGTATCCCCAGTTGAGTAAATTAGCCCACAAAACCATGTATTCTCCAATGTGATCCATCATTATATGTAAATAAGGTAGACCAAAAGTTGATGATCCACTAGCCCATTTTTTCATCATAGAAAAATAATCTGTTGATCTCATGCTGAAGGTTCCTGCTCAATTTTTGTTTGCACTTGGAACACATATCCCTAAAAAAGATATATTTATACTATATACTATTACCCTTATTATAGTTATTGTATCATCTTGATGTTTTTTTGTGTTTTGATTTGGAAAGCTCGATTGTAATATAGCTGCAAACTAGTTGTAGATATTTTTAGATCATATTTTATTGTTGATGATGACAAAAATACAAGGGTGACCTTTGGGCCGCCCCTTTGGAAATAATACACAGAAGATTCCTTATTTCAATTATATTTTAACACATAACAAGAGATGAAAGATTAATGGAGTAACTTACAAGGCAAGATCTTTAAACTGGTGGTACATTGGCTTACTTGTCGCATTTTCTCAAAGCTTTTGCTAGCCCTCATTTCATTCTCTTTCAAAAAAGTTGCTAAGAATTGGTCAATATTGGCTTCTAGATTTTTGTAGTCACAGCCAATCATCTTCCTAGTGCCGCTTCTATCATATTGTTTTTGTTTACTAAAAATGAACAAAAGATAAAGATAAATATTCAGGATACATCATTTTTTGTTCCACGTAGCAGTTAACACTCAATTCTCAAGATCATATTCCACCCAATTGATTTTTGTTGTTGAAAAAACAACTTCTGCACGAAAAACTAGCTAAAACAAATCAGAAAAAGTACAATTTTTTTTAGATTTTCATGTACAAATGCCAATGTAATCCCTGTCAAAGGAACAGTCATTTTACCTTTTAAAGAAACCCTTGTATTGATAAGCAAGATAATCACAGCCAATGGTCTTTAGTCCTGCAGGAATCATATTCTCTTGCCCTATAAAACTTATTACCAAGAAAAGGAACTTCCATAAATATCGATGATGTGCAAGGATACAAAATGAATGTGCAAGGGCACATAGTCTCAGTAACAAAGTTGTTTAGCATCGGTGGAGCCTAAAAAATAATTTAAAGATATGTTGATTTGAATAAATATTTCTAATCAACAAACAAAGTTAAGATATGGCGTAATAGACAATTCTTTTCTTGGTGAAATACAGAATGGAAGTAATTATAATTGCAGAAATGCTGAAAAAGCGGATTTTGGATAAAAATTAAGCAGAATGGTGGAAAAGGCTTATTTTATGAATTGGCTGAATACGGAATACACAATGAAAATTATGGGAAATGCTAGAATCAGCTACCCTGAACTCTGACTCATGTTCTTAAAAAAGATTCATCAGTGATAAAAAAAACACATACTTATTGCCCTTTGTGACATTGGTTTGCAATAATATCTTTCTGTAGATTCTTTGCGACGTACACGTTTTTTTTTTATAAGAAAAAAGTTTATAAGAAAATGAGGCTCAAAAGTCCAAAATCTTAAGAAAATCTTAAGAAAATCACAAGGCTCAAGTTCCAAAGTTCAGTTTTTTTTGCATGCCAAAAATCGATGTAACCTCATTCTTTGAACAAAGATCAAACTTTTTATAACAAATAATGGTGGAATAAAAACACTATTAATAACATTTAAAAAGATTAACAAAGAAAGGGTAACCCGTTTTAGCCAGTTTATGCAAGTAAAAGTTAAGAAAATCTTAAGAAAATCTCAGCCTCATTTCCAGGATAAATTAAGAAAATTGAGGCTCAGGCAAAAAAGTTTTCTTAGAAAAAAAACAACGTGTATCTACGCGATCTGGTAGACTAGAGATCATAAAAGAAGAGTCTACGCAATGTTGATACCGAGATTGCCTTTATAACAAGCTAACCTGAGGCTGAACGTGGGAGATGGAGATATAACGAGTTATAAAACGACTAATTAAGAGGCACTCAACGCAGTGACCACAAATATCATCTTCAGAGTTTTACTGTCGGAGGTTTTTTCACTAGATCGTATAATGAGATTCTAAGCAATTCCTTGGCAGCTTTGAGGCTGAATAAAGGAAATAGGGTAAAAACGCGTTACAAAACGACTAATTAAGAAGTAATCAACGCCGAGACCACATAAACGATGCTCTGAGTTTGCTTGTCGGAAGTTTGTCGACCGCGCTCATCAATTTATCTACCAGCCATGATATAAAAAGAAACAAGTGCCCTCCCACTCGAGGTTAACAAAAAAAAATCACTCCCCCGCGCAACACATTATTTCTTTAACACAAAAATCTTTTATTGAACCAAAAATTCCATACAATTATTAATCTGCCATTTTTTAATTAATAAAAAAAAATCCATCAATGTCGTCACTTGGGAAAAGAAATTAAAAATGGAAAAACAAACAATACCGTCACCAATGGAGACAGATAAATTAATAAAATGATGATAAGAAAAGCAAAGAAGATTACACTAGGAAGAATGATGAAAACAGCCGCTCTAAAGCAAAGCAGCTATGATCAAAATGAATAAAATTTTGTTGAACAACAAAAACGAAAACACGCAAATAAAATATTTGCGGTTGATGATAAATAAATAAAATAAAACAACTTTTCTGTAGTTAGGCGTGCAATGTATAAATCGTTCCAAAGTATTTGTGGAATCTACCTTTATCATGGTAGTAGTAGAATGTAAATGTTGTCTACTTTATTTATCAAAAAAAAAACTGAAAGAATTTTAATTTTTATAACGTTTTTTATATGTTAGCGTTGTTTTTATTATAAACCAATATTTATTTGTCATTTATATGTATAACTGTGCAAGAACAATGTATCTTCCAAAAACACTCAGCGAGAGAAAAACAAATAAATAAATAAAAGATCAATAAATAGATAAAAAAATAAATAAATGATTTTTTTTTTATTAAAAATCTTCGCATACACTGGAAAGGATTCGTACAGTTATAATGAGCGTATTATCACAGAGAGAGGTAGGCTGGGTCTAGGGAAGGTATTTCATGTTTTATTGATATTTACTTAATTCGATTGTTTCTGGACAGTTTATCAGTGGAAATAAAGAAATGAAGACTTTGATATTATATATACAAAAATGATATTTTGAGATAATTGAGGTTAAAGGTTTCCCTTTTGAGGCAGCCAATGCGAAGACTATGATATGGCCATTGCTAGCTATCGATAGCTGCAGCTCAAAGAATTAATGAATACGTCAGACTGTTTGTTTTTTGTGCTAGAACATATGGGCATATCATAGGATAGGTTTGCGTGCTAAAAATGCTAAAGAAGTTTTATTAATGTATCAAGATGACATATCAGAGGGTTTCTTCACACTGTTTTTATATTTTCAAGGCTTAAAATAACGGTCGAATATCGGATATCGAATATTAGATTTTTTGGGGGATTTTGGGATTTTTTTCGGAATTTGAGGATTTTTTCAGAACTTTTTGGGGTTTGTTTCGGGATTTTGAGAGTTTTTTTCGAGATTTCGGGATTTTTTTGGGGGGATTTTTCCACAAAGATTTTTTAGATGGCCTGTTTGCCTGTTTGCTATTCATTCATAAGCGCAAACCATTAACCATTAACCATTAACCATTAACCATTAACCATTAACTTTGCCTTTACCAACGAATACAACCAACAATAAAATTTCCAAGACAAGTTCAACTCAATGCTTTATTCTCTGTCTGGATTTTCTTTATTAGTGAAAGGACCACATGGTAAGCTGTTATCATTTATAATCCCCAATTTTAAGCCGCCTCTCCGCATTTTGGTGCGTTCTATTGAATAGGATTATGGGACTGTTATTGCAGTAAATCTCTTTTAGTATTGCTTCGGAAGCTCTCTTATTTTAAAATCCTTTCAAACTTTCGCTGTTAGAAATGAAAGAAAAGACACATTGATTCAGTACAAGGGTGTTGCAAAAAGAAGTTTATAAACGTACCTTGGTTTTAAACAAATCGCGTTTTGTTTGACCGAAGCGTAAAGAAGGAAAAGTGACGGTTGGTGGTATTACATAACATCATAAGCAGTATTTATCTGCATTTTGTCTGGTAGTGACGTAACTGTTGGTAGTATTGCCAAGAAAGACTTAAGCATCCATCCAGAGCGATGGGCATACCTTCTCTTTTCAAAGTTTGAATTAAATTAAATCTGCCTGCCCTCGAAATTAACAGCTAGTTGGATCGTAAACTTCATTTTATCCTCAGAAATTAAGATTTTTAGATTAAGATTTTACAAGAATCTGGCAATAACCATTCTAATAGTTCAAAAAACCCTACAAGAAGTTCCATGTCGGGTAATGGTTATATAAAAATCATGAATTACACGCTTGAAATTGCACACTTAAAAATTGCACGCTTAAAATTGCACACTTAATATTGCACACTTAACATTGAACGCTTAAAATTGCACACTAAAAAATGCAGACTTAAAATTGCACGCTTAAAATTGCACACTTAAAATTGCACGCTTAAAATTGCACACTTAAAATTGCACGCTTAAAATTTGCACACTTAAAATTGCACGCTTAAAAATTGCACGCTTACTATTACACACTTAAAATTGCACGCTTAAAATTGCACACTTAAAATATGATCGCTTAAAATTGCACACTTAATATTGCACACTTAACATTGCACGCTTAAAATTGCAAACTAAAAAATGCACACTTAAAATTGCACGCTTAAAATTGCACACTTAATATTGCACAGTTATTATTGCACACTTAATATTGCACACTTAATATTGCACACTTAATATTGCACACTTGAAATTGCACGCTTAAAATTGCACGCATAAAATTGCTCGCTTAATATTGCACACTTGAAATTGCACGCTTAAAATTGCACGCATAAAATTGCTCGCTTAAAACTGCACGCTTACTATTACACACTTAAAATTGCACGCATAAAATTGCACGCTTAAAATTGCACACTTAATATTGCACACTTAATATTGCACACTTAATATTGCACACTTAAAATTGCACGCTTAAAATTTCACGCTTAAAATTTCACGCTTAAAAATTACACGCTTACTATTACACACTTAAAAATTGCACGCTTACTATTACACACTTAAAAATTGCACGCATAAAATTACTCGCTTAAAATTGCACACTTAAATTTACACACTTAAAATTGCAGGCTTAAAATTTCACGCTTAAAATTGCACACTTAAAAATTGCACACTTAATATTGCACGTTTAAAATTTCACACAGAATGAGTTCGAGACGCCTCTAGTTTATGACTCGGCATTTCATTATTCCAATGTTAAGAGTTTGAAGGTCATACATTTCATCAGTTCAAATGAGCATTATGAATCATTATTGTATTCCGCATTGTTTTATCATCATCCATACTCTACATTCATTTTCACTTTCTCTTCGGTACACTGAGTACACTTTGTTGCGTAACTGCGTTAAAACTGCGTCAAATATTTTTGACTTTTTTTAATGCACTCTGCAGTTTTCTCATGGCACTATCAAATCACTGCATTTTTCCTTGCTGAACATATTTTGAACTGTGTTTGACGAGAGTATATAAGAAATACCGTTTACCAAAAGTGTTCAGTATATCATATGTTATCAAGGTTATGTTAGATTCTTTCTTATAGGTTTTGCTATGATTTTTTTGAAATGAGTAAATTGGTAAGTTTGTATTTCAGTATATATATTTGACCGGTCTGCTGAATTAAAATAAAAGATAGAAGTTTAGTTTAACTAGTAAGATTAACAAGTAAGAAATGGAAGTGCCGAGAGCGAGAAGTCTAAAGAGTTTAGACTATATTAGTCGTTTTAATGCATCAAAAAATTAAAAAGGTTATTGGTTTAATCTAAAATATCACAGTTTGATGATTTTGTAGAATCAAAATGATAAAGACGCTACTGCATAAACCAACTATAATCTTGATGTAATGAACTAACACCGACATTCCCATTAGAGGCAGTATACATTAACCCTATTCTATATGGGCTTTTTTAAGGGCTTTTTTTAGGGCTCATTCTCCCTCTTAAGTCCCCCCTGTTATATTATGAACCATTAACTTCCTGATGATGGGACTGTGCACACATATAGACTATATCTAAATTTAATTATCAGCCATAAATTCTGCTTACCAATCATTATTTTCGCTCATGTCAGCAATTTCCTGAGAACACCCTAAAATCCAATGAAATTACATTCTTTCCCCCATAAAATGGATCAAAAATCACCAAGTACACTGTATATAGATCCAAAAACATGATGGCAAGTATAATAACACTTCACAACAAACTATATATATGAATAACATTCATACAATTTCATGCAACGTCTTATCATTAGAAACATAGTTTAGTTGATATGTACGGAATATTTTATATTTAACTGAAAACCCAGGTAGTACCTTTGACAACGGCATGTGTAGAGATAGTTCCAATAATTTAAATCTAGTGGCACCCCATGTAGAATAGGGTTAAGCTCTACAAAAAGAAAAGAGATCAAAATTTAGCTTCACATCTTGCCAACAAAATATCGAGCTGGCCGTTTTGGAACCATCTGCGATCAAACCACGATGCTCAGTGTATTTACAAGCATGTCCAGAATACGCTGGGACGAAATTATCTTTTGGGAGAAATTATTGGGGGAAATATGGGCCTTTCGTACTTTTTGCTATTAGAGTCAATAAGTCAGTCGCTTTTATATTTTTGATCACGTGCTTTTTACAGCATGTACATATGAATAGCATCTTTATTCTCAGTAATTTGCAAGTTACCTATTCAACGCGCTCTTGAGTTATTGGAGTTTATATTAAAAACCCTGTTAACATTTTATCGAAGTAATTGAACCCGGATCGTTCCATTGCGAAACCTCTTACCTATCCACTGAACTACGTGCCTGAATCTAATTCTTTTCATCTTCCCTACTCCTCTTAAGACATTGAGCTATTCTTAAACCTAACTTAGATTCATCTCCCCTTTCCTGCATGTTGTCCGGGTAATATAAACCTCTCTGTAATGGTGACAGGTAATTAATGATTTAAAAAGGAAGATGCGGACTTCTTGTTCACACACTAGGTATGGGTTTACAGATTTTAATTGCAAAAACTGACCTGCATTAGGTGGAGAATTCGTCTTTCTTCATTAAATCATTGTGCTGTATTAAATTAGTAATTCCATCAGGGATTGTCTACAAATGATACCGTTCATTGGTTGTAAACTACCTCATCAAGAAACTGTTTCATTTATATAAAAAAATGTTTTCAGTATTTCGAGCTTTAACAAAATATCAAATGATGACATTTTGAAATGAACCAATCAGATTCTTGATGATGTAACTTCCACCCAATCAAACGGTGAATTTACTGATAATTCGTAATCAGTAATTCATTCCGTATCAACAGAGCACAGTTTACAACTTTCGCCTCCGTATCGACACTGTCGGAGCAGTCGTTCCACTATGAATGAGCGTGCACACAGGAAGTAGTAGGAAGCGATAGGCTTGGCTAGCCAACGCGTAGTGGTATGTCATCTACCATAGCCTAAGATACTAGCTTTAAGAAAAAAGTAGGGGGTATTACAAAAAGGGTCATACCTCCTGAAATATTGATTCCTATGGAAAATTTATAAAATCAATGGACAAGGAAAAGATAGGGCCCTCGAACCGATACCGATTTAGCTATCTCAGACCCTTATTTCTCATAGTTGCAGATTTTCTTCTTCTTTTTTAAAATCTTCCTTCTCATTTTTCCGATTTTCTTTTCTCTGATCCTTTTTCTTATAGCTCCTTCTTTTATTTCTCGAAACCCGGATGAAAAACGATCATGGAAACCCTATAGTGTTTCATCAGCTACCAACCGACTATCCAATTCCCCTCACATAACATGGGTCGACCCGTCGGCATTGCGTAACGAAAGTTATTGTGCCCTCGCTTAATAAGAGCTTGAGTTGAGTTTATTTTACCGCATCGTTTTTAATAAAACTCGCCTCTACCACCCGCGTCCCCCATCCAGTAAGTATCTCAAGACGATGGATCGATTTTTCATAACTAACATTTTACCTATTTCCACAAACCCGAATCTTTTAGTGATGGTAAAAAAGATCAAACTGGTTTTTAATTTATAAAGTGGTTTTAAGTGGAAATAATAAGGCTTTTCTGCATTTTTATGAAAGTCAGTTTTAATTTTCTAGAGCTCCACCATGATTTAACTGTTAAGCTCATAGCTATATTTGGTTTTGAAGAAAATAAGCTTTTATGGTTTCCCGGAAGTAGGCTTAAAGAAGCACAGGTAAAAATTTGAATGTATACTGCTTAGAATAATGCTTTGCAAGAATGATTTCAACTGTGACCATATAAACGTATCCAGGAATACATTTGTCTTGGATAGTGCCTATTACTGACATCATAGCCATACATCTTGCCAAAAAAAATCAAGTTTATACATAGACTTGTGTATTACTTGTTAACCTGTTAACCTGTTATTTCGAAAAAAAATGTTAACAGGTTTTCTGGTATACACTCCAACTACTCAAGAGCCTGTTGAATAGGAAACTTGCAAATTACTGAGAGTAAAGATGCACTTCATATGTAAATGCTGTAAAAAGCATGCGACCAAAAAATATAAAAGCGAATGACTTAATATCGACTCTCATAGCAAAAAGTACGAAAGGACCATATTTCCCAAAATAATTTCTCCAAAAAGATAACTTTGATCAACGTGGTTTGATTACAGCTGGTCCCCAAACACCCAACTCGAAGATGTATGGCTATGTTGACACTAATACAATTTGCTTAGAATTAGGTTTAGTATTTGCTCTCTACTTAAAAGTAGGAAGGAATGTAGTAATTTAATTTCCTATATACTCCTCAGAAGTTTCACTTTGAAGATACTTAATCTAGAATAACCAGTGACACCAGAAAACATAGCATCTCAAAATAATTCTTATTGTATCACTCAACAAGCAATTTGCTTAGGATTAGGTTTTGAATGGTTTCGATGGGCAGGCAGAACTTCGACTAACTGTGTGATGACCATGTTACATGGAATACATTTGTCTTGGATAGTGCCTATTACCTATCTTAGTAGTCTGTGTTGCTGAAATACAATTATTCATGTAGTTTACGTCGAGTCACGTCAAGTCTGTCCTTGTCA
>JAUKPT010003044.1:0-12488 GCA_032273505.1 Nanomia bijuga
GTCTAAAATTTCATTCTATACTGATATCAATTCCCTCTGAAAAAATTAGATCAAGAAAATACCAGGAAGGTACTTTCTGTAAAAAAACATGCACTATGGCATGTCCTGTAGTCAAGTACGCCATGGGTTGAAACCATAGGTTATCATTAGAATTTAAACATTTTTGCTATGAAACACCTCATAACCTAATATTATGTCTCTGTAACTTGAAATGTGGATCTGATATGTATGGGAAGTTATACTCAGATAATCTGTGTCTAAATCACTTCAGTAGTTCAGTGGTTAATGAATAAAAATATAGCCAGACCTCCATGAAATATGATTCTCCAGTCCATCTACAATTTCATTTGTAGCTTGAAGTTTTCCATCGCGATCAAAAATACGTAAATATCGACAGTCTAAAATAAGAAAAATCATCATGAAAGCATGAACTAAAAGCTACCCTTTTTTAAAAATACTAGATTACCTTTGCACTCTACAGTACAGTACATTGAACAACTTTAACGAAGTGCCAGATTTTCCACAGGATATCTGCTTCCATCAGTTTCATTATTGTTCTCTAACTTTGTATCAAGTTTTAGAAAGATCCTACAACCATTTCAGTGAAAACTGTGAGACCAGAACTGTCATGCAAAAATGTTTGAAAGTTTTAGAAAATTTTTGAGTTTCAATTTCAGTAGAAAAAAATAAACATACTTGAGTTTGTGTCCACTGATGCAATACAAAACAACTGTCCATCTCCTCTCCACGAGATTTCAGTACAACAATCATCCCAGGAAAGAACATGGCTCACAGCCTATAAATAAACAAGACTGTTAGATTTTAAAATCATCTTAAGCAATATGTAGTCAAATGAATTTATATACTGTTCTTTTTTTTTCACTTTATTTTAAGTTGGTTTAAAGGTAGTGAATATAAAAAATACTAATTTACATCAACTATAAGTTAAAAATATATAAAATATATAAAAGGAATAAATCATTCTCATTCTCTTTAGACTGCATGTATAGTTAAACTACACATAGTCATTTATATCAAAAACTTAATGGGGAATGCAGTGATGATTTGATTATTTCACTAAAATGCAAAACTTTTGATTGGCAATGATTTACATTTTGTGCTGAAACATATTTTTTACTGACTATTAAAAACTAAACAACATTTATGTGTTAAAATGACAAAGGATCAACTACAAACTTTTTTCATTTAAAGAGGCACTCCAAGGGGGTAGATATATAGTCAATCATAAGGACTATAAGATATCAAAAGACTAGGAATATTGTTCATAAGTGAAAAAGAAGTCACAAGCAAAAAATGTTACAAGAAAATTCTTGCAATTTTCGTGACATTTTGTGCTCGCAACATTTAGTTCTTCACAAATTTTTTACTTTACAATAGAAAAACAAAATTTGCACAAGTGGCTAGCACAATGTATCGCAACATTTTGTTTTAGCCACTTTTCTTGTTGAAGTCACGACTTTAGCAACTTTTGGTGATCAGGACTTTTTTTTTCTTAAGGTAGTATCAACCCTAAAAAAGTGATATTATTTGCTGTCTTCGTCCAACCTCCATAACGGATGGTCTAAAAGACCCAATGTTGAATCGATCTTAGATATTTTTACTTCCCTTAAAACGAATAGGACAAAAAATGGGTTTGAATTAGGCTATTTTTGTGATACTCTCTGGGTGCAATCTTTCCTGGACATGCAGTTTGGAGCCATAAGGACTAAGAAATATCAAATAACCATCAGAATCATCAGAACCTTTGATTAACCAATCAAGGAACCAACTAAAGTTGAAAAAGGTTTCAAATTTATACAAAAAAATGCTGTCTGTAACCTAGAAACCAGCAGCATAGTAACATTAACAACAGCAAAATTTGATTAGTGAGTGTCAGCAAAATTTGGCCATCGTGATTTTTCTTCATGACAGCTCGATGACAGCAAATGCTGAATGCCATCGTTAATTCATAGGGCTGTAAAAAATACAAGAAAAATAAGCTGAAATAAGTATTCTCAGTAGGCGACAACAAAAGTAATGCAGTAAATGCTCATTTCATTACCTCTTGTCGTTTCTGTTTAGCAGCTTCTTTTCCTTCAGACCCATGGAACTGTGTTTCTTTTTTACCCCAACCTACAGTCACTGGTTCAGCTATAACAAAACCAAAAATTTATTTCTCTATTTTTCATTCAATGATTTAGAAACTGCAAAAAACAAAATCATTTTCATTGAAATTAACATAATTAATCATAGTTTCAAAACTAGTGTCCACCAAAATCACAGAAAAATCTAACAGAAATAAAGAAATAAGTAATATTCTCACCTTCACCAAAGTCATTTGTATGTATTGGATATTCACACAAAGGATCAAAATCTTTCGTCATAACTACCAGTGTTCCATTTCCTGTTGAAAAAAATTGTTTAACAAACATGATGATTAACTGTGTATGTAAGTATAGAAAATATGAATAAATCCAATATTTTAAAATTCATGATTTGTTATGGAGTTCAAAGAATGTTCTAAACAATGCTTCAAACCCATCGAACACATATCATTGAAAATATTGCAAAAATCATTTTGATACCTGTAGTTAAGATGAGTAATTCTTGATCAGGGCTCCATTCTGCACATGTAAATCCAGCATCCACACTTCCTACACATTCCAAATTGTTCATATCAGGCGTCCATAGCAACAGGTCCCCCTTCGATGTTGCAATGCACAAAGCATCTTGATCGAAAAGATAATGCAAGCTTAAAATATGATCACTACCACATCCTTCTAAATAGTCATTGTCACAGAGAGAAATATATGATGAAACCTGAAAGAAGAGAAAGTTGATTAATTTCTTTCATTTCAGTGATAGACACAGTACTACCCTTCAACAAGATACGCCACCTGGAATTGGTTTGGAGCACAGAATTGATGTAATTCTAAATTAATGTGATGAAAAGTTTTCGTAAATTTTAGATTTGTGCTTGTAAAAATAAAATAAAAATAGGGTTACAACCAGTGTGATCTTTTTTGAAACAAATATTATTTCATAGCTAAAGATGGGGAATTAAAAAGATCATTTAACATTTGCTTGTGTAAAATGTTCAATTACATTCATTTGGAATAAGAACTGAAAATATCTCACTAACACTATTTCAATTCAATTCATTCTGCCTATAATAAGTTTTTAGAACAAACAAAATGAAGTACACTAAACTAATAAGCCCAATTTACTAAACTTACCTCATTAGTATTGAGATTGTAGCCAGTGATACAAGTGTTTGTAGCAAAATATGTGATCTGGTTTAATGTATCACAAGAAATAAGTTTTGCATTTTTAATGCCAATATCCTTTTGTGTATCTTTTAGTACAAATAGATTCTTCATTTTATATATAATTATTTTTCAGCTATGAGTAGAAATGACAAGTAATAAAACATTGAATGAAAGAAAGAATAAAGAATAATGAAAAACAGAGAAAGTAAATTTTTCTAGTTATATAATGAATATTCTTCAGGGAATAACAACCATATTTAACTGTTCTATCTCTAGTATATTTCTTAGATGTCTTTTATAGCAAAAATGCATCTCCAAAACGCACTAACTCAATGAATATCTATAAGGCTACATTTAATTTTCAAAACCAAAATATCATGTAGGTGCGTTTTTTCTTATAATCAAAAGAAATATTATACAAAATAAGAAGGAATTTTTTCCTTCTCTTACTTTCTAATTCAACAAGTCAATTTTTCGTTTTTCTAAACCCAAATCTATTTCAATAGGATCTGAGCATCATTGTTTTTACTTGGCAGAAGTTCTCAGGTCAAGTATTGATACTACCCCATACCTCAGTTCTAGACACAATTCAATAGAAAAATAAGCTTAAATAAGGGATAATGTACAAGAATTGAAAAAGAAGATTATTCAGTCAAATTTTCAGGGATTTTTAGGTGGAAATTTTGAACATTTTAGGGGATTTTGTCCCTTCAACCATTTTTAGGATTATTTTCGGAAAACTTTTCAATTTTCTGGGATTTCAGGAATTTCAGGTATAAGTATTATTTTTTCCCACCATAATTAACCACCTGTTCAGTAATTGTTTATTTAACCTAAATTTCATCTGCCTAATTCTGCCTAGTTCTTTGGTTGGAAAGTGCTTGTTAATCCCAGCCCTAGCACCAATCCCTGAGAGATTTCCCAACTATGTCTCACTAAAGAAGTGAAATAAATTACAATCAAATCTAAAAATATTTGTTGAATGACAAGGTAAACTATTCTTGGTCCCTACCATGGTTGGGACAATGGGTCAAAATGCTTGAATACATGTCTTTCTAACTACAATACTTATAGTGACACAGGTTACTAATGAGATGGTAACATCATAACAAAGACATTACTTAATTCGTACATCCTTAATCAAGCCATTTTCTTAAACTAAAAACATGAAAGCCAAGTCTTATTATATTTCGAGGTTTTCCTGGGTTCGTAATTTCAAATAGTTAAAGAAAATAAGTACCATTCAAACATTCAAACATGGAAGGGAAAACATAACAAAAATAGGTTGTAATCATTTAGTACCATCAAAAGGGTTTCCAATAATTCTTAAAAACAAAACTTAGTAGTAGTAACACTAATTGCAGATTTGTTGACACATGAAAAGACAATAAATATCTACTTACAAAAATATAATAAGTTTATATTCTACAAAAATTATTCAAGATGAAAGAGAAAAATTGGTAATATTGGTAACTTATTCTATAAAGATAGTTTGTCTTTTAAGATAGGTAAAAACTTTGCTGAATGACTCCAAATATTTTCTGTTTTCTGCTAAAACACAAGGGACAATTCACCTGATTATTCTGGGAAGTACAATAAAAAACACAATACAAAAATATGCATAATTAATAATTTGATATTGGATAACCAAAAATATAAATAAATAATGCACCAGATTTTGCTAGAAGATGGGACCAAATTCCAGCAAATAAGATATACATGGGTGCCTAAGTTATCCAATCAATTTGAATGATTTAGCAGCTTCTATTGCAAGATGGTCAGGCGAAACAAAACATGTAAAAAATGCAATAGTAGTGAAGACGACAGCATTGAAGACTTTGCAACATTTTATATTAAAGTGCAAAATTATTTAAATGGAATCAAAGTGCAGTAGTTCTTGAATGGCTACATAGTGAACGATTTCTTTTTCTAAACAAGTAGACAGTGGGAACAGCATCATTATTGTAATTTTAATTGTATTTCTTTTATTGCATTTTATAAAGATAATAATTAAACAATAGAATAATACTTAACATTGGACCTTGAGTCACTGATCTGTGAATTTATTATTACCCATCTCACTGAGCACAATGGACAACGAGCCTCTCAACATGGTTTTGTCTCTCATCGGTCCTGTCTCACCAATCTGCTGGAATATCTGGAAACAATCACCTCCTTACTTGATCAGGGTTACAATGTTAACATCTTATATCTGGACTTTTCGAAGGTGTTTGATTGAGTCCCTCATCGACACCTCCTTGCAAAACTTAAAGCCCATGTTAGTTGGTGACATTAAGGCATTAAAGCACACATTAAATATAAAACAGAAATTTTCTAAAATGTTATCATTGCTGAGTCAAACACACAAAGAATGGCTTCCAGATTTGCTTAATGCAACCAAAACAAAATAGAAATTTTGAAAGATGCATCAACATCAAAGAACACAAAGATCTGAACAAATACATGGGTCTTTCAGGATTGGTTGAAGACCCGAAATTACAAAAATGACATCCTACAAATGTTGCTGACAGAATTGGACAACATTTTAAAGAAGTTTAATGTTGAGATGAAAGGATGGAAAGAAATACGAACCTGGCTCTTTCAAAACTCTTTGAATGGTTGCTGGTATCAATTGTTCTTTGAAAATAAACAATTATGGGTTTTCGATTTTAAGAGATTATTTTCGCCCTCAAAGATAGTTTTGGAAGGAGTTGCTTGATCTTCAAGTAAATGGAAAAGGCAAATTTCCAAATCGTTTGTGTAGCCTTTCACGACAAAGAACTCCTTTGGACACTTAAGGAGTTCGGAATGCATTCTCCTCAAGCATTACTCCAAACAGTATGGTGGAGGTTGCTCCGAGCATCACAATTTAAAAATGGAAGATTTCAAAATTGAATCCGATGGCAAACTTGTGTCGCTTTTAAAGAAGGATTAATGAAAAATCAGGCAGGTGAATTGAACTTTAAACCAAGCCAAAAATGTATGTGACAGAAGATGAACGCTGTCCTGTCAAGTTCTTCCAATTATAAATGAAAAAACGCTGTTGAAAACAAATGGACCACTTTATTTATCGATAATCAATAATCCAAAAAAAGATATTTTGTACAAAATCACCATTATGGTATGGTCTCAAGAACACCAATATCGTTGAATAAAAAAATAAATTAAAATCACTGGGCTCGAAAAACATCAGTTCGTAAATTCAAAGATGCGGGCTATGGAAACTCTTACATAAAACTCATGACAGGTCATCGAAATGAGAAATCGTTGGAGGCATATGATCTGATGCTCTCGCCAAAACAAGAAATTCGACGTGAAAAGAAGTTAATTCGACGTGAAAAAAAAGATGAGCAAATACAGTTACAGCATAAATCCTGTTCAAAAAACTTCTCCTTTGGAATTGATATATTTCAGATTCTGTGAGACTGAGACAGAAGTGTCAATATCTCAGGTTTCCCATGATTGTTTTTCGTCCGGTTTTCAGGAAATGAAAGAAGATGTTATGAAAAAAGAGGTCAGAAAAAAAAACTCGGAAAAATGACGAAGAAAATCAGCAACTATGAGAAATAAGGATTTTAGATAGCTAAATCGCTTATCGTTTCAGAGCCCTATCATTTCTGTGTCCATTGACTATATTCATTTGCCAGAAAGATTAATTTAGGAGATATTTTTGGCACAAACTTGAAAAAACGGCTTTCTTTAAAGCCGCAAATCTTTTAAAACATTTATTGATGGCTTGTATTTTAGAAAAATATCAAAATAGATTTACTGTTTTTATGCGATTATGTCTATTTTGACGTCAATTCGAATGGCCTTCTATTTTGAAAATAGAAGGCAGAGAATCGGGGCGTGTATAATTAAGCTGGCCATGAATGAGGGTAAAAAGAAAATTATCCAGAAATTTATTTTGAGAGGAGGGGAAAAGACCACAAGAAAAGAAATCACTTCTAACCTCCTTTTTTCACAACTCTCTAAAGTTCTTTACACAAATCTTAGAATTGACATATGGAAGTATTAAGCCATAAATTATTAGAATTGTTGAAATTTTCATCAAATGCCCATAAAATGATGGTAACTCAAAAGTTATCTAGAAATTGTTTGTTTACCCTCAGATATGCACATTTTGAGTGAAAAAAATGTAAGAGATGCCAAAAAATTATTATGGAGTTAATAAGCCTTATCATATGTAAGTTATATGACTCTAGTGACCTTCTAGTGCAAAGTTATGAGGACACATAAAAAAACTGTCAAAAAAGAGCTAAAATGGGACATTTTATACCATCCAACTTTGGACCTAAGGATACAAAGATAACATATACATGATAAAAAAGTATGAATTTTAGGTAAAAAGAAATATCATGAACTTTCATTCAAAAAAAAAGATTAAGATGAAAGCTTAATCTGGGCAGTGTTAAGAGTCTTTTCTTTTCAGGGTAAAAAGAGATAAAAAATAACAGCCTTTTTTTCTTAAGATGCAAAGTTCATTTTCTCTTTTAGTCTTTCTCCAAATAACACAAAATTTGGCAAAAAGTATCCTTGTGATAAGTTAAAAATTTTGACATTTTTTTTTCTTTGCTCAGTGCAATTTCAGATAGAAAAATAACAAAATTAAAAAGTTTTCTTGTAGTTAGGAAATATACCAAATTTCTTTAAAAAAAACTTCTCTCTTCCTCAGGTCAATCTGGGAGAGAAATGTAACATTTTTAATGTGTGTCTTTATATGGTTCACACCTAAGTAAGTTTACTCTGGAGCTGTAAAATGTTAATCTTTTGATGTAGCCCCAACTCAGATGGACTATATGTATTTGATAGATGACCATTTGAGAGTAAATATTTATGCTCAAATATTATCTCCAGGGCAGCTGTGGATACAAATGTCACAAATTTCCCTATTTCTTTGTCTTGGTCACATATTTATCTGAAATTACACTAACCCTGATACTTTTTTGTACTCTAAACATTTTTTCCCGTTATTCTGTTATAAATGCAAAAATTTATACCTTACATTCATTTCTACTGGGTCAAAATCAGATAAAAATATCACATTCTATTGATGGAATGAAAGACATTCTATTGATTGAATGGAAGACATTCTAATGATTGAATGGAAGACATTCTATTGATGGAATGGAAGACATTCTATTGATAGATTTATGTAACACATTTGATACTCCATTTCAATTTTAGTGTTACAGTAACTTACAATTTTGAGCCAAATATGGCAAATAAAACAATTAGTTGTAGAAGTGTTGGATGTAGAACTTCCTTTAAGAGTTATCAGCAACGACTACGCCATGAAGCTAAATGTAGTAAAACAAAACCTACTAAATCTCACAACATCTTAGATTTTAATGATATTGGCGGAAAGTTTCTCTGTAGAAAATGTAATATTATAGTTCAAGGAAACAATCTGATAAGACACAGACTATTATGTAAAGGACAGAGGTATCTAAATATATGTAGAATTTGTAGTAAAACATTTCAGTTTAAGAGTAAATTAGATAGACATGAAATTCAAGTTCATAAGAATAAGAAAAATGTAGAAATGCATCCAGAAGAGACATTCAACTGAATTATCATCAATCATCATTAGATTGCCAGATGGATCAACTGTCTATGAAGATGATATTCATTTTTCCTATGTTGCTGAAGATAACGAGGTAAGCGAAGCTGGTTTAGAAGATGGAAATGATTTGAGTGATGAAGAAGAAGCTGGTTCAGAAGATGGAAATGATTTGAGTGTTGAAGAAGAAGCTGGTTCAGAAGATGGGAATGATTTGAGTAATGAAGAAGAAGCTGCTTTAGAAGATGAAAATGACTTGAGTGATGAAGAAGAAGCTGCTTTAGAAGATGGAAATTATTTGAGTGATGAAGAAGAAGCTGCTTTAGAAGATGGAAATTTTTCAAGTGATGAAGAAGGTTTAGAATTAGAGCCAAATAAACAATGCAAAGATGCTCAGCGAAAAAGAATTCAAAGATCTGTAAGCAATGTATCTAATTTTTTTGGATAAACTAAGTGCAAATGAAAAAAGAGAAGTTATAAGAAAGTCTCTTGAAAAAGAAAATAATTTTCTAGTGGCACACACTAGCTGTGATAACTTATTTGAAGCTAAACTAATAAATGATATTCTGGAGTTTATCAAGAAACTCCAACTGAAGAAAAAACAGAGAGCTATTTAAGATGTTGAATGATATTTTTCTAGATAATGAGCGATGAATTTTTAAGGTGGATTGGAAGAAAGATAGAAGTAAAGAGATTAAGTAGATTTATAGCTGATTTTAGAAGATGAGAGGGAAATAATTTTTTTGAGAATTAGAGGTAAGAAAAAGTTTTCACTGGAAACTATGCAGTAATAACTAATGAATGGTATGAAAACTCCATTCCCAGCGTCGACTGTAGAAAAAGCAGGTAGGTATGAGAAAATCAATTTATTTACAGAAATTTCACAAAAATTTGATTCATATACAACCATTAATTGAAAAGAAAAAACGAAACATCAACTATCTTCAATCTACAAGATGATTGTTTACTTGTACCCATAAAAAGATCATGGACCTGATTCAAGAAAAACACCAAATTACATTACCCATTGGAACAATATGGTATTACAAGCCTTTCTATGTAACTGAACCAACAGAGAAAGAAAAGTTGTTGTGTCTCTTTAAAGTATGCTTGAACGAGAGACTTATGTTTGAACCTTTGCATAATGAAATTGGCGAATCACTCTCTGGTTTTATGATGGGAAATTGTCAATGTGATAGAAATGAAAATGGATTTTGGAAAATTAAATGTTGTAAATGACTTTGTAGTGGATGCAAGAAATCAAGATTGCAACGAATTGAATTTGGTGATGAAAATAACTATGCTATCAAGTATTATCAGTTTGAAGAAACAGAAACCACCTGTAAAAAGACAGGAGAAAAAAAACATCAAAAAAACTTGAGCAAACTGCTGATAGATATGAAGAACCTAGTGTGCTTCTTAAGAAATTGCTTATCTATTCAATTGGCACATTTTTCGAAGAGACAGTTCTTCCTCCAGTGTACTGTTGTGCAAAATGATAATGAACCAAATAAGTACATATGCCACCTGTCTGATGACAAAACCCATGACATGTATTTTACCATGACCGTCATTAGTCATTTGATAAGAGAATATGCAGCATCTGACAATTGTTCATCACAATATAAAAACAAATACATTTTTCATGAACTAAGACAGCTGGCTAGGTTTAACCATCATTTATTATTATGGTGTACCAGGCCATGAGTGGATTTGGGGTGAAAGGTCCAACGAGGAAGGCCATTGTGACTGAGGAATATTTCTTTGATTCTTCAAAAGAGCTCAAAGTGTATCTTGAGTCTCTTAAACTCTCAAGTGACAGAGAATATTTCCATATTGAAAATATAGATAGAGGTGAAATGAGTGATAGAGATTTGTGATAATTGTTTCAAAGGAGATTTAAAGGAATGTAAATTGGAAAGTGGTAAGGTAATATTTCAATGTGATAGTACTAGTAGTGAAAGTGAAGAAAGCTAAATAATAATAATATATATTTCAGCAAAACGATTTAAAATGAATAAATTATCAAAATATTTACATTTTTAAATTTTTGCCTGCGACATAACTAAAAAGAGTTTTTAAAAAACTCTAGTATAAGTGTTACACCGCGGGAAACTAAAGGTCATTGTGTAATAGTGCGTTGTCTTCAAAACATACTTATTAGCTTTGTAATTTAACGATTTAAGAAATAGGTAAAAAAGTTGTTGTTTTTGAATAACTTGTATATCAGATAGACGAAAACATAGGCACTCTTACATCTTTCACATGCTAAAATATTTTTTAAAACGTTATGACGGCAATATTTCAGTTTTAATGCGAAATTGAACACTCATAATCATTTTAAGATCTCATTGGTTTCTCTTCATACAATGTACTTATTTAGCAACTTGAGTATTAATTGAACAAATTAAATAATTGATTAATATAGAGACTTTCTGAAGTAACGTCTCGTGATGACAATAAGTTTATCTACCGGGTGAGTCAAAAAAAAACGTAAGGCTTTGACAACAGATTACACCAAGATCTAAAAGTAAATTTCCAAATAACTTTTTTTCATTATGTAACAGAAAGCTTAACTTAAATTTTGGTGTATGATTTTTTTAAATTCATTCATTATTCGCTGGGATAAGTCAATTTTTGTGAAAAATCACACAATGAAAATCATCAATAAATTGTGAAAAACTGGTTATCAAATTCAATCAGCCTTTTAACACAGCATGCCTTCAAATGTCATTGTAGGCCTCTTTACTTAGTAGTTCTTAAGGGTTGATGATAAAAATGCTGAATATTCTTTAAAATTCAGTATTGATTGATTTATCTGACTAATCAATAAAGACATTTGAATTGATCTTTGTCAAAACATGCATGAATCAATCAAATAGAGTACCAAAATCTACCTGGAGATTTTTTTCTCCTAAATTTGAGATGTATCCTGACTGTCCAAGTTGTATTTTTAACTAACAAAACCTGAAGTAATATTATTGAGTGTTGTTTTGTAGAGAAAAACAGATAATGCTATTTCACAAGTAAAATATTCAATGCCAAGTTTTCCACCATTTTTTTTGACAATTTTCATCATGTGATTCCTCACAAAAATAGCCATATCTCAGCAAATAATGAATGGATTTAAAAAAATCATCCAACAAAAATTAAGTTAGGCTTTCTGCTACATAATGAAAAAAATATATTTGAAAATTGATTATCAGATCATAATGTAATGTGTTGTCAAAGCCCTACGATTTTTTTTACTCACCCAATATTTTCTATTTTCATTGCAGCTTTACACAAAATTCTTGTAAGAGGTATGCTTGTGGGGATCTCCCTTTATTTCTGGAAATAGTGGAATTGGTACAAACTAGATGCAGTGGACTCTGTGGAACAAAATGTCCTAGTGTAATTTGCCTTCAACAGGTCAATTAAGCACAAAATCTACATTAAATTAGATATAACCATTGACCTTTCCAATTGTTAATATATAGCTTTTTATTGTTTGCACAAAATTTATTACTCAGGGATTACCTACTTTCACTCAAGCTTTTTACTTAGCATTTTCTCACTGAATAAGATACATACTTTTTTTCCCAAGTAGAGGCAATTTACTAAGCACTACTACTTGGGCTGGGATTACAGGACGACACACACAACATTTAACACTG
>JAUKPT010003045.1:0-12486 GCA_032273505.1 Nanomia bijuga
AGAGAATTGTGTAGGAAATCATATACAAAGAGAACATTTTTCAATTTAACTAGATCGTTGATTTTCAGTACATTATCTCTTTTATATAATGGGTTAGGGTCATCATTTAAGTCTGCAAAATTAATAGTTCTTAAAGCTCGGTTTTGAAGTTTGGAAATCATTTCCGTTTGGCAATTTCGATTTTGACCCCAGATTTGCACACCATATGTCATATGGGAAGAAAATAGAGCATGGTAAATGGAAATCAGCTCTTTTTTAGGAACATAGTGACGAATTTTGCTAAGTAAGCCATTCGCTCTTCTAAGTTTAGAGGCTAGAACAGAACAATGAGCTTTACCGCTCAAAGTTGAGTCAAGATAAACACCAAGATATTTTATGCTATTAGAAGGGAATAGTTTATGACCATTAAGTTTAATTTTGAAATCATACTCTAGTTTAAACCTGGCCTTATGGAAGATTATCAATTCAGTTTTTGAGCAGTTGAGGGATATTTTGTTTGCTAGTAGCCATTTGTAAAGCGATTTTAAGTCTAGGTTTAATTGCTTCTGGGCTCGTTTCATTGAATTACTTATGTTCAGGAGATTGGTGTCATCAGCAAAGTGGTAAACTGAGCTGTTTCTAATAGAAAAATGAAGATCATTTATATAGATAAGAAAGAGCAAGGGCCCTAGGACCGATCCCTGGGGAACTCCATGGTTGACAAGAATAGAATCGGATTCTATGCTATTGATCGAGACAAACTGCTTCCTATTGCTTAGGTATGATCTAAACCAGTTACTTGCTACTCCTCTTATTCCATAGTGACTAAGTTTATCTATCAGAATCGAGTGGTTAACAGTATCAAAGGCTTTTTGCAAATCAATGAAGATACCACAAGCAACATTTTTATTGTCAAGAGCAGATCTTATACTTTCAGTGATTTTAATTAAGGCGTGGTTTACAGAATACTTTTTGCGGAACCCAAATTGGAGGTTATATATACAGTTAAACCTATCTAAAAAATCATATGTTCTATTAAACATTAATTTTTCAAGGATTTTATTTAGATTGGACAATAGAGATATGGGTCTGTAGTTGCTAATTAAATGGTGACTTCCCTTTTTAAATATAGGTACAGTCTTAGAAATCTTTAGAATTTCAGGATATGTTCCAGATACGAGTGACAAATTGTAAATTTTTGATAAAGGGACGCTTAGATCTGATTTTAGAAGTTGTAGGATACTAGTGGGAATACTATTAGGACCTGTGGCCTTGTTCTCATTCAGAGAGGTGATCAATGATTCTACCTCAAGAGGAGTACATTCCCTAATCACAAAACTGTTTGGAAGAGGATTATGTAGATAGTCCATGTGCGATTTTACTCCAATATATTTCCTATCATGAAGAATTTTATCCGCAATTGAAGTAAAATATTTATTGAAAGATTCGCTAATGCTTTTGTCATCAGTCAGGATGCTATCATTATGTTCAATAAAGGATGGCATTCTAGAATTTTTTGATTTTGGGTTAATAATTTCTTTTATACCATCCCACGTTTTTCTGAGGTTTTTCTTGTTAGCGATGAAGTACCTATTGTAATAGTTCTTTTTTGAGATACGAATACGCGTTGTTATCTCATTTTTTAGCGCTTTGTATTCAGCATAAAGAGTATTCTTCAGGTGTGTTTGAGTTATCTTACATTCGCTATAATTTTTATATAATTTACTTTTGAATTTGATTTTACGTAAAATTTCATTTGTAACCCAAGGTTTTTCCCTGCCTTTTAGTTGTGATAACGTAACCCTTTTTAGGGGCATGAATTTATCTAAAAGTTTATTAAATTTATCAAGAAACGAGGAGAGTGAAAGGTTTGCATCTCTTTTATCGAGTTGAAGTGTGTCATCCCAATTAATATCAAGAAAATCAAGAATAAAGTTTTCTCTGTCAAAGTTTTTTGTATCTCTTTTAAAGACCTTCTGTTTTGTGCAAAGATATTGGTTTTCATTTGGCACCAGAAGAAAGGAAGGGAGATGATCAGATATAGATATCGAAAGGTTTCCTGAAACGATTCCTTCGGAGATCTGGTTTGTAAATATGTTGTCAATCACAGTATGCCTTACTTTATTGATTTTGGTTGGAAGGGTTATAGTTGGGCGAAGAAAATGGGACATCATAACTTCGAAGAATTTTTGCGACTCTGTATGATTGAAGTTGGACAGGTCAAGGTTAAAGTCTCCTGCTAAATAAATTTTCTTATTTTCCGCCGTAAGCTTGTCACATAAGGGCTTTACAAAGTCATCCAGAAAAAGGTTTTGATCCATGCATGGATGTCTATACATGGTTCCAATTATCGTGTTTTTTCCTTTTGGGTTAAGAATTTCTATAAAAAATGATTCTAATTCTCTTGATTTGTAAATGTCAAGGTCAGGTCTGGGAAAAAAATTTATACCATTTTTCACATGTGTGTGTGTATGTTTCGAGTGTTTATAATAGAAAACGTCAGTCAGCCCTTAAAAATTTCATCAAACTAAGGGACCATTTGCTTATCATAGATTTACAGATATCTAAAAGGTGTGACAATCAATTGATGAATTAATGAAGATTTTAGATTGAATTAGTGTGAAAATATTTAAGCCTTAATTCATAGTGTTTATTAGTTTGAAATGTCGCCGTCAGTTGCGTGCTGGTGCAAATCTCATAAATGCAATGGTCAGTTAAGATGTTCCAAGACAGCTAAAAAGCATGCCATGAAATATATTGATGCTCTAAAAAAAAGACAGGAAGATGCAGTATCAGATTTAAATGACAAACACAATATAACGTCTTCATCTCCGTCTTATCCTTCTTTGTTTGAAAATCACTGGACAACAAAGCTTCCTCTCTACCCAGGATCATCAATAACAGTTATGGAGCACCCACATTATACAAAAGTAGCTGTCATAGAGAACTTCAAAAATGACAAGCTGGTCAAACTGCCAAAACCCAACAGTCTGCAATCAAAGAATTTTTGGTGCCTATCAAAAAGTTTGATGTCTGCCCTAACGACTGTGTGATATTTAAAGATACTCTGAATGAATCGATGGTAAGTCAAACCTCATAATTTGGTTAATTTATGTTCTGTGTGTAAACGTTTTACTTTCTACAATTGTTATGCACGGAGGGGATAAACTGGGTCTTTCTATCAAATCATCATTTACTAACTGTACCTAAAACCAAATAAAATATCAGTGTGCATTTTTAAGTTTTCTCTCAACTACCTGTGTCAATAAGGCCACTTATCAATCCCCACCACCACAACTGCAACAACCACAAGTAATCATAACTAGTTTGTAAGAGATAAAAAGCATGTTATTCTGAAGAAATTTATACCTCCTCGTCAAAAGGTAGATCCTTTAAATAACGGAGCTTTTCACTGCATCTGGTTAATTTAGACTTCACCCAGCCTATTTTGATTTCAATATATTACACACTCACCCATACATACTTGGTTACCCCCAGTTATTTGACATGTGACTTATTCTAGAAATGTCCATCCTGTAATGCTAACCGATTTAATTCTGGTGGTAAACCAAGAAAGATGTTTAAGTATTTTCCTTCGACACCAAGATTATCACGCATTTATCAAGATGAAAATCTGGTAAAAATCCTTCAGACCCACTGTAGTCTGGAAGATGGTGTTTTGCGTGATAGTTGGAAAAAGCAGTGGTATGGCAATGAAGGCGAATTTGGTGGCAAAAAAGATGCATGTACTCTCACTTTTCGTAGTGATGGTGTAAATCCATAAAAGACTATGCATTTGGTATATTCGATGTGGCCGTTAATGATTTCCTGTTTAAATTTTCCAATAGCTTTCAGGAAATCAATTGGTGGCATTTTGCTTCTCGGAATCATCCCTGGCAGAGGCCGTAAAGAGGCATTCCATCTTGACCCATACATCAACTTGATAATTGATGAACTTTTAGTTTTATATGAATGCTACATACTACCCTCGGTACATGGCAACTCCAATCACTATAAAAGTTAAATTGCTACAATTTGTAGCAACCTGCTGCAACCTGGGTCTAGTGCCATCAAAGCTTGCCCATGGTGCCAGATTAATAGGCAATACTCGAAAATGAAAAAGAAAATTTATTTAGACAACCGTCGATTTCTTATAGAAGATGACTGCCTCCGGCACAGCAATTCATTTGCCAAATCAGAGAAGAGAAGCAATCCAGACTCGAAATCAGTCTTATATGAAAAAGAAAAACGTTTTCAAATAAGTTGCTAAATGCCAATCAAAAGAAAAAGTTCAAGGCTCACGAAGATTATTTGCTGGATGCAATACATACAGTTAAAGATGTTGTCGAACATGCAACTTCCTGGATGATTGGTGGTCAGGACAAATCAAAATTAAAGAATGCAGAAGTTGAGGCTTCGTCAATAAAAAAGGCGAAAATCAATAAAAAAAATTGGACACATGACAAAAGAAGAGATATCGATTGGTAACACCAGATGCAACAGCTTGAAATTTCCAAAAAAGACTGCTCTGGTTTTACTGGTGACGTCTTCACATTGCCTAAAGTCACTAAAAAAAATAAAAATAATCGAAATCCCTTAAAAGGGTCCATAAAGAAGAACCAGTCCAGATCCAGAGTAAGTATTAATTTACACAAGACATACAAACATAAAACATAATGATAGAAAAAATTATAACATTTACAGCAGAATGTGAGGAAAACAGTTAAAGCAACTCTGCTGGTAACAGATTAACTCAATTGAATTAAACACATCTTAAGCCCGGTGTGAATTCAGAGTATGCGCTATTGGCTCCTATATGACACCGACTGTCAAATCTATCAATTAAGTAACATCAATATGACTAACGACCGCAAACAAAGACAGAAAAACAAATAGAATTATATAAAAAATTGCCTTACTAAAGTGAAATATGCATCTTAGGATGATTCGAAAATGAACCTTATTGATACTAGGTATTTATATATTGAATTAATTTATGTAGTATTCGAAGAACAGTAGATCAAAGCGACGAATGCCATTAAATTTAGACGGACGAAGAGACAGAGGAAGCCCAATTTAAAAGACCAACTTCCTAATTTGGTGGGTCCAATGATAGAAAAAACTGACAAATGCCATAATTTGGTGAAAAATGTCTGTTTTTTGTATTTTGCAGAAATCTTTTCGTGAAAACTGCATGTCTGTGAAAAATCTGGTTCTCATTAACTCTACCCCAGCTGGCTAGCATCTGAGCCATAATTTGCCATAATGTTTGGCATGAAGTTAAAGGACGATATTAGAAAGAAAGTGACACAAGAATTTTCCTAAAAAATATCTTGCTCTTGGAAAAAAGTGGTGAAATTGCCAAAGTTTTGTGAAAAGGTGTTTCTCTGCATTTTGTAGAAAATTTTGTCAATTAATGTACTCTCTGGCCAGCTAATTGTAGGGGTTTGCAATTTTTCAAAAAAATATCGATCCATTTCTATTGATTTTACTGAAATTGCCAATCCCCCTACTTATTAACAACCCCTCAACTTAAATTAATTTTTTTTCAAAAGAAAATCTCTCCAAAAATTGGGTGGCCAAATTTGGGGAAAATGAATCATAAGATTTTCCTAATTTTGTATAGTAGCCAATAATGATTTCTAAATGGTACTGATGGTCATAGAGCTCAAAAATAATTTCTGTTCAAAATTGGCGTAAATTTAGTCCCAAATTACACATGTGGATTGCTTTAAACAGTATTCAACCATAAAGGATGTTGTTTGTTTTCATCCATATTTTCTGTTAAGTTCTTATTTTCTACAATATTGTACAACTTGATGTGGGTCCAATACCGTTTGGCTAGTCATGGTATCAGCCCCCCCTCTATTTTAAGTGGGCTAAAGATTTTAAGGGAGGACCTAAATTTAAGGAGGGGCCAACAATATTTTCTTTATAACTATGTTTGTTTATTGAATTTCAATGCTGCTGATTTGCTTTTTTTCTGTGTGAGAATTTTTTTAATTTGAAATTTTTTTGCATTAATTCTTTTTGTGCACATGAACATTGTAATGGTTTCTTTATTTTTGTTTTTGTATTTTTCCTATCAATATTTGTGCATCATGTTTTGAAAAGGGGGTGACCTAGGCAAAAATTGATAAGGGGGGACCAAGATTTAAAAGGGGGGCCTAAAATTTAAAGGGGAGCCTAATACCCCCATCCATTGATGCCATGATTATAGGTATGAATTATAGTAACCTCATTACGTTTCACAAGGTGCTAACCTGCCTAAGAAAACATTGGATATTCTGGCCAAAAACTTGTTTATTCCTACACACACTTATCTTAAGATCTTGTTACTTCCAATTTCACCTCATCAAATCAGCTAAAAACGAGAAAAAATAACAATTTCTAGTTTTTCTCAAATAAAAAAACCCAGAAAATCCAAAGACCCTTAATAAAAAAGGTTATATGTTCAAATGTCCAGACATTTTTTATTGAAAACATTAGTGTACGCCTCGCGCAAACCACTAGTTAACATGATCCTTGAGACAAAAATTGCTTTTCAAATGAATTTAAAATACAAAGCTTCTACTGAACAGTCCTTGAATAGATCACTTTTTTCTTTTATCTCCAGTTTTTTAAACAATTTAAGTAAAAAAAAACATTGTATTTAAACTTCATCTACATACTAACCAGTTTCAAAAAAAACATATTTTCAGATAAAACGTAATGGAAATACGATGGGAAAAACTATTTCACAGAGAGAAAAATATGAACTAATTGCTTATGCACATAAAGAAAACCTTTATTAACTGCTTAACTAGAAACTGAAAAAGTAATTAAAATAAAATTGAAAAAAGGTAAAAGACATCAGAATTCAAATTTTCTTTTCTGAAAACCAGCAGATAAAATCTTGGACAGTATATTTTTGAAATAGATACTCAATGAGTCCCACACCCTATTTTCTTAAAGAATATATTTATCAGAATATCCAAGATAAAAATTTGACAAGATAAGAATATGCTAAGAATGTTGTCATCTTGAAATTTCATTAGTAGTAGATTTAAGTCATTTTTTTCTTAAATGTGTTCCTTTTTTGGTGTTTTTTTTATTCATTCAAAAATCGGATATGTAATAAGAATATACTAAGTGCGTAGTCTATCTTAGATATTTCCCTCTTTGCGAATTATTTGAATAGATAAAATTCTGATCTGCTTAGAAATAAAGAAAAAATTCACATACTTCATCACTGCTGGCATTTCTGTAGATCTACAAAAAGTATGACAAGTAAAACATATTTTTCACCTTATTTCTACGATAGAAGAAAACAGAAACGATGGATATTTTATTATGAGATCAATAATTTAAAAAGAAAAAGCTCCATAAGGAAAAATTTGTCGCAAGGATAATCTTCAGTTGTATGATCAAACCTACAACAAAAATGTGATTTATTTTCTTTTTTCTTTATTCAGATTATCTGTTTCAAAGCACGATTGTGTTCTATCTATTATCAGAGCTATGTGATGAATTGATGAAATAAATTCATAACAAATTAATACCTTAGGAGTAAAACCCTTTGACATCAAAAGCATTTTTTATACAACAAACATTTCATTCTTTATTGGAATCAAATTTCCAAGCAAGCAAGCTAAAGACATAGATTCCGTTATTCAGTAATCATTGATTTGGACAGACGAATTAACTGACCGTTATATTAGATATTATTGGTGTATACATATCTTCACAATTTCCAACTCACAATTTTGTCAGAAAATCATGAAATTCACAAAATTTAATTGAATAAAAATATATATTCTGTTGACAAGCAACCTGAATCAAAAAGAATAAACTAGAAATTAGCTGATTTTTAGGACAACAGCATTACACAGATGTTATGTGTTTATACTTGAGTGAAATATATTTCATCCAGAATGAGATTAGAATCACCTTTAATTAGAACTTTTTAACATAAATGTAGAGATATCTAAACTAGATTAAAGAGCTATATGATGAAGGAAAGAAGATAATAAAGATTGTTCATGGTTATAGATGACATTTGATTGGTTGAAAATACATCATGAAGAATCATGAGGATTAGGAATGCACTGCCATGTCCAGATTCTACATTTGATTGTTGCATCATTGAAAATATGATTTGTAGTTAAATCAATCAGAGGATCCTTTATACTATTGCAACAAATCAAACAGAAGTAACAATAATGATTCTTTTCGCCGACAACTAACTGATTAAACTCTAAACGAGATAGTACCATCCCTATGATACAACCATCTTGGTATACCAAACTTCAGGAGAAAGCCAAGAAAAAGAGAACCATAACTTTCTTATTTTCTTCAATCAAATTCAAAAATAAGTGAGAGAATTTCGTTGTTTGTTTGTTTTTTATGATCATGGTATCATTTATGTGACAATGGTACCTACCATTTTCATTCAAAAATATAAAATAACAGTTTATTATAAGTTGTAAGCTCTTCAATATTTTTTTCGTTATCAATACATTTTTCTAGAATTGTTATTAAATCAAAACTGAATTAACTACTACACTGTAATGCACACATGATAAGTTAAACATAGAAATGTTATGAAACTAATGGATTATTGACTAGACTTGTTGACTAAAACATTATGATGACGTTTCTCAAAATCCATTAATACTTGCACTGATGTAATTTTCAAGCAATAGAATAACTAATAAAAAAAGATTAAGAAATAATGAATCATACTGAATCATAAAGTCAATAATAATGATTATATTAAGACAGATCACAATGCAAAATATAAAACAAAACATGACAGAACATGATAGTATTGAAGAATTGTAATCTGTTAACCAGTGAACAAAAATTTGCCTGTCTATAAATAAAAATAAGAAGGATTTATGAAATGAATTCACCATAATTTCAGACTCACACTCATACTTATGTATAGACTGATAATGGATTGAAAGAAAAAATAAGAAGATCCAAGACTTGTGATTTTGGTCAAACCGTTTTCCTTTTTAGTAACAAACTTGAATTAAACGAGATAAGGCAAACCAAAAGATATGAAAAAAACTCAAGCGTCAAAACAGCAGAAAAGATAAAGAACCATATAAAAAAACAAATAAATAAATGTAGATCAAAAATTCAGGAGCCATACACCAGGAAACATCTTGGAACTAGAGTACATAATTCTTCACAGGGTTGTAAACATGGGAATTCTTGTACACTCCCTTACCTCGTTTTGTAATCAAAACAAATGTGCATAATGCAGCTTCTAAAAAATAAAATATTAAACTAATGTGTGTCTCAAAAGTATTGACACCTGACACATATTCATCAATTGTAATCTTGATATTCGATCTTTTTTCATTTTTTTTGTTTGTTAGTCTTCTATTGAATATAAACAAACCATATGTGTAGGGGCTAAAATGTGGCTTACTTTGAGTGCCCATAAATACATGTCTTTTTGCGCTAATATCATCAAACTTGGCCAGATCTGTTGTCAGAAGTTACTTATCGAGCTGTGAAATTTTGATGTCAATGCAAAAAAACTACAGAAAATGTTTTTTTCATTTTCATTTTTCAGATGGAAGAACGAGTTTTATATTGGTTTCCTTCACAAATTAAGGACGGTGTCTTTGACGTCTACAAGGTAAGAAAAATATTTTGAAAAAAGATCAAATAATTAGATTACAATTGATGAATATGTATCAGGTTCCAATACTTTTGAGACAGACATTTATTAGTATATTTTATAGTTCTATGATAGGAAATAATGTAGTTAAAACAAATAAAAATAGGTTGGTATAAAAGGACAACAAAAGAATTAAAATCTTCCAGAGATACCATACCTACTTTTAAATGTAGTAAAAGAAAACATTTAAGGTGTGTGTGGCATCAATCATATCTATAAAAAAAAGACAAAAAACACTAAACAATAATCTTTAATACAGAAACTTCTATTATTATTTTCAATGTAAACTTTTCTCCTTCCATCTTTACAATAGTAAAATATAATGTATAAAAGGAAATCTGTTAAACCGATGAAAATATATCTTATTTATCTCCCTCCTACCTGCAGATAAGCAGGAGAAGAAGAAAAACAAAACAAAAAATAACACGAATTGTAAGAGACATGGTTATTTAATGTTTTTCGTTCCAAAGAAAACTGTCTGAATTGTTAAACAATGTGTCTGATTGCATGAGATGGCTAAATAAAATTAGAACTTTTGAGGGAATTGTTTCAATATTAACCCACAATGAGAAAAATGGGGGCCAAATGCCTCCCCCTCCCTTGATATAAATTCCTTCATAACTCGGATTTAATAAAGAAAGAGTTAAAAATCTTCTTAATATGTGATTAAAATATCAAGGCTTTTGTGGAAAGTTTCCACCCACTTTCTGTAGTGAAAAAAAGCACATGCTTATTTTCATATTAAACTGCAATTACAAATAATTATGTTTTCTTTGATAAGAATTGCTCTTTTCTGTAAATTTTTATTTAATAGGCATATGAATACAAATGTATAAAATTCCCTTCTATTACTTCACAACCATATACAAACCTGTTCAGAATGTTGATATATGACATGTTAAAGGTCTTGATTGAATTGGTGTATGCATCTAATTGATAAACTATTGGCCACTTTAATCCATACTAGTCTTTTACCCGTCGTTTTTCTAATATCAAACTACAACATTTTTCCCGCTATGAATTTTAAAGAATGTTTTATATTACAAAAAAAAAGGTAATATTTGTCTGCTTATGAGAAAGGATTTGTTTTTGATCTAATGACAAATTGACTTGTAATTTGTAAGAAGTAAAGCGTTTCCCGTACTATAGGGCCAAAAACACCCATGCTGCATGTGCTGCCAAAGAAGTTTCCCTTTTTTCTTAAGAATATAATACAGGGTCTATTTGCTGTTTCTCCAGAGTGAAAGTTTGAAAAATAAGGAACAGAATTCAACCAACGCTCGAAATCTTTTTTTCAGGTTTAGAGAAAAAATCAGAAAAAACGAGAGTATATTTTTAATTTCATCCCCAAGTCTGAGGAAAAATTTCCAATAAGTTTCAGGTGAATTCAAAAAATGATGAGAAATCGCTGTATAATATATGCAATGCCCTTTCATGAATATTGTCCGATTTTATAGTTCATTTTACAGTTGCAAAACATCCACACAAAAGGACAATAAGAAAATTGAAAATACTTATAACAAAATTCACCTTCAGTCCAATGTGTAAGCCTCTATAGTGTGGTACACTCAAATATTCTAAGGACTCTCCAGAATTGGGTTCTGTTGGGTTAAAATGAATCGTTAAAGCAATCGTTAGATACACATGTAAATCAACAGCTTTCCGACTTAACAAGTTGTTTACTTGTGTAAGAAATTTGTAAAAAAAAGTAACAGCATTCAGACTAATAGTTGTTTACTTAAGTAAAGAAATTCGTGAAAAACTCATACTTTTGATTAGCCAAGAAAGAGTTAACTCTAGAAGTCGAGTAAAGAATAAATATTTTTTTTTTAGTAAGATAGCGAGATGGCAATTAGTGAAATATGAGTTGCCTTAATGCTAATTCAAACTACATTTTAAGACTTGTTTGTGTAATAAAGTTTGGCCTAATAAAGCAACTCGTTCAAGTTCGTTTAGTCTATTTTGAGACTTGTTTGTGCAACCCCTTCTCCATTTTTGTAGAGTAAACATTTTATTATTAGTCAATTTCATTTAATCATTCACAAACCATATAATGAATGTCAATGTGTAATATTCTCAGTTACGAATTTGTTCTAGATTACATTAATGAAGTATCATCTGCAAAATTGCAAGAAAATGAGCTACTGAGTTCAAAAAATAAATTGTTAATGTAGAGACAGGTTAAAATAACACCCGGGGAACAGGGAAATTTCCCAGCTGAATTTCAAGATTTTACCTAAATTCACTTAAATTCCCTGGATGAATCTATAATATAAACGTAAATTTCTGTTAATTTTATAGTATTTCATGCATTATTCCCGGCTGTAAATTCGATTTTCCAACCTAAAAAGTTATAGTTGAGCCCCTGTAGAGATTAAATAATAATGTCTCCAACATAGAACCCTATGAAACACCAGAAATGAGTTTGTTCCAACTACTAAAAAAGAATCTTAACATAAATAATTGTATAATATTTTTAGAGAAGACTTATCAAAACCATAAGCCCCAAGTTTGGCTATTAGTCCAGTCATCCCACATTTGACCTGGAATAAATTAGAAGTTAAAAGATATTTAAACTTCTTTGAAACCATTATTATGTCTATTTTCACCAAAAAAAGTCCCAAGAAAATTTCAGCACCGTATTTAGGGGGCTTTTTGATCGATTCGAGTATAAAAAGGGCACCCTAGAAAAAAGTGCATTTTTAAAATATTTTTAACGCATTCTATGCGTATAATTACAAAGTCTGTGTGGCTAAGTTTGTGAGTTGGGAAATTCACATGTTGCACCAGGTCAAAGGAATTCCAGAGACTATTCAGTAACTCAATGTAGG
>JAUKPT010003046.1:0-12485 GCA_032273505.1 Nanomia bijuga
CATATAATATTCAGTAATTATTGAGTTATTCGAGATCGACGCTTTCATACATGGCCGTATACTCTACTGGCCATGTGCTACCCTAAATTGAAGTAATTTGGTCAAATCTTTCACTAATAGGTCCCACTATGAATTCTTAAAACTTAGGATGTTTAAATTCTTTTCATGACAGATTTAAATGTTTATGATGCATAGGATTCATAAGATTCTTTTCTGAACAACCAACCCTGGTTGTGGGTAGCTTTTTCAGTATCCCCTTTTATGTCGACTGTAATATTTTAATATTTTTAACAGAAGGAAAAATGATTACATTTTGAATTTTTTTTTTTTTATTGCATTATGATGTCGAGATCGACATCATAAGATTCATAAGTTTTTTTAAATGGATTATAAAAGTATTTCTTCTGACTGACTGCTTCCCACTCCATCGGCATGTCATCTCCATTGTATGAATTTACAGGAACGGCAGATGACCAATCCATGAAATCATCAAAAACTGCATGTGGTGTGTCAAAAACGGGTGTGACCTTTCTTGATCTTTTGGGTCTTGGTTGTTCATCTACATCTGAATCTAGATATTTGAAGCAACGTTTCCGTGAAACAGCCGATCTGACTGAAACAGATTTTGGCTCGCATGATAATTTAACTCGTTTTGCAAATGGTAATACTTCAGATTGACTTTTGCGTTTTACTGAAACAAATCTTGTTGAATCGCCACTGTTGTTGTAAAACCATCTTTCAAGCTTTATTTCAAGCACATTATTGGTTGATTCACTTGATACCTTCTGCAAGAATGGTGTCGTCGGTAAGGCGTCGTTTTTGACAAATCGTTTCTTTGATGAAACATTTGTTTGAAGATGACCAATCGTTGAATTGATTGCGATAACAGATGATTCTTCAACTGGAGTTGATTTCGATATATCATTTGTATAAACTCTATCCGGATCATGGGCTCCATTGTTTATCACTGATACACATAACGATTGTTGAGAAGTTCCTGTAAACGATTTGTTGTTCTTCTCACGAAGCCACTCGTTTTGTAAAGAAACTTTACGTGACTGATCGATAATACCAGACACTGTAATTATTGGGAGCTCAAAGAGCACATCTTTATAATCAACTGCACTAAATGGTACATGAACCACCTCTTTAAGTACGGGATTAGAAGAATCCTCGGCTGATGGTAAAACCGTGTTGTTATCATTACCATCCAAAACCTCAGCTGGTACATTTGTTTCACTTTGTACTGATAAAGCTAAACTCAATTCGTTCTTGTTGACTGTGTAAATCTGCTGCAAATCTGATTTTGACGATGTGTTAGTTGCAACAACATATTCAACAAATGATGATTGAAATGAATCATTTGTATCAGCGCGATCATAAACTCCATTGTTTGTAACTGAAATCGACAACGATTGTCGCGGAGTTCTTTTAATGTTATTTTCAAAAATCAACTTGTTTTGCAGAGACACTTGTCGAGTCTGATCGATTTCATCAGGTACTGTAATTTTTGGGAGCTCAAAGAGCTCATCTTTATCTTTAACTTCACTACTAGGTAAAGAAATCGCCAAATCCGGTGGAGATAACTTGTAGATACTTTCTTCGTCATCTTCTTTCAGTCTTTGGCTTAAAACTGAGACAGTTCGTGTTCCTGTTGTTGTTGAATATTTAACTGGGGTAAATCCTGATGCAGGATTTCTCATCATATTTGATTTGAATGCGTTAAGTAAGCTATATAATATTTATTAATAACTTTTTACTTTTCTTTATTTTTTACTGTTTGCGGTTCTGCAACTTTTTTGAAAAAGCGTCAATCGTAACGTTACATTTGGATTTGATATCCATTTATTTGACGTCATTAATGCGCCAAAAAAGCGTAATCTCGGGAAGTTCACATCGACGTCACAAAAATGATTGGACATATTCGATTTTTCTTTTTTAAAGACTATTACCAAGAATATAGAGTAAATCTGAAAGTAACAATTTAAAGCTGCTTGCCTTACTGATATTAGTTTAATGATCACTGAAACGATTCTCCTATAACAGAGACTCGAACACTGAAACGTCTAATAGAAAAAAGGCAGAAAATGAAGTTTACTTTTATTCATTGGGAAAGTATATATTTGTTTATCCTAGTGATTTCAATCCCTGTATATATTCGATTGAAACACTTAACCAGTCCAGACTGGGCTATTTGAGGGTTTCTTCGGCTATAATTCGATAACACTTAGGTCAAAAATTAAATGTGTGTGGTTCAGGTTACCCGACCGACCCTTTCTTTTTTTGTCCTTAACCCTATACAGTCCAGACTGGGCTATTTGGAGGTTTCCTTGGCGATAATTTGAGCGTTTGAAGTTATAATTCTTGTTTTTATCTTCTTTTTTTTATATGATTTTCATCCATTTACATGACATTCCCGATAGCGGCAATATACTTTAAAGTCGCAAAAAGTCGCAAGAAGAAAATGTCGCGAAAGTCGCGCAAATATTTGCGCGACATTTAATTACCGCGACATTTTCTTCCCGCGACTTTTTGTGACATTAAAATATTTACAAGAAGTTAAGTTTTCGCACATTTTTGTAAAAACTCTTTTCGTGCTTACCGAGAAAATGGCTTCCACCGCAACTAGTGTTTCATATATGAGATATCTTATAACTCAAGACCTGTCTCCTGGTTCTCTGTGGGTATTGCCATGAAAATCTTACTGTCACATGTCTTTTATTTACGGGGGCTGTTTTCTTTTTCATTTTTGAATATATTTATTTACCTATCTGTGTATCTTACAGATTTTTTCTTAGTTATGTTTTTACTTTTATTTTACGATAACTGTAACTTTCTATTAAAACCAGAAATACATAATTCTTCTTCTAAACTCGAGGGGGAAATAAGTAATGATATTAGAAGTTTATATATATTACATAATCTTTTGTCACTTAGATCTTAAATCTTAAAATCTTAAAAAGATATTTAAAAAGATCTCAAAGTTCTCCACAAGAATTATCGTACTTGCATAGGGATCCTTCACTAAGATTTCTTAAAAACAGTGCGTGGAAAATCTTCTGAAATCTCAAAAGAAAATCTTATGAGACTTCGTGATTTTTTTAGAAGTACGATTCGTACATAAGAATAAGTTGTAGTTGACGTGTTTCGAGGCCGTGATTCAGCGAGAGCATATGCACGTTATATGTTATAGAGACGTCTAGAGACGTGCACGGGCGCGATCGCGCACGTCTCTAGACTGGAACTGTCTATGCTAATTTTGCAACCTGGCGAATGGCGAATTTTGACGAACTTTGCTACGGGTTTTTGCACCCATTAAGATTCACCGGGTAGTGTGATAAAGGTGAGTGTGATAATGCCCCTCCCCCTCCCCCCCTCCCTCCCCTCACAAAAATAATTGCGTTATGCCCCTGACTAGATGATTGTCTTGAAAAATGATGCAATTTAAAATGATAAATGTAAATACATTGGAATAACAATTAAGTATAATTACCTTGTTGTATCCAGCATTAAAATAAAAACCAAATTTCACCAAATTACCAAGATTTCACCAAATTACCAAATTTCACCAAATTACCAAACTTCATTAAATTTCCTTATTGTATCCAGTATTGAAATGAACCAAACTTCTTGCATATCAATACTTACACACACGTCGACAATAAACTTTTATGTTCTTACATTACATTTCATCCATGAACTAAAAAACACTATTTTCTTAAACAGCTGCTTATTAAGAAACAGCACTCAGTTCTATAAGTTATAAAGGCAACTGCAGTGTATCATTATTTTTAATTACTAACTATATAAGCAGCTATTATCTATTTTCTTCATCTCGTGCTTAGTTTTTTTTGTTAGCTACTTTTGTCATGATAAACTAGAAATTGTAAGCAAGATTCCTTGTTGACAAACCCGTATATCATCAAAGAGCCGAACCGTTTAGTTTCGTGTTTACAATTATTTTCTCATGTACCACAAAAACGGCATAACAAATCGGAAAAAACTGAGATAAAGAGCGCTAGTAACATTTTCTGTATAATAATGAAACTCACATGCATTGAGATGAATTATTTTTCATACAGCAAGGCGACGAACAAAAAATGTATATTTCAACAGCCTTAGTTACAAGATGTCTACGAGAAATTTGTTACTCGCACCAATTAGCACTTGTATATTTTGATTGCTATTATTTAACTGTGCCTAGGAACAAAAAAGTTTTTTTTGTTTTCATAGCCTTAGTTACAATGCATATTATCACTTGTATATTTTTATTCTTTTTATCTCAACAATAATGTAACTGTATTTAATTCTAATATGTTTAGTAGCAAATGTATAAAGATGTAGTTAAATGCCATTATCCACAAATCCTACTTTCCGATTTTATCTCAAAATTTTGTCTGATTAAGACTATTGATTGGTTGAAAATTATGTCATCAAGTATCTGATTGGTAGAGATCTAGATAAATGACATCTTCCACTACCTTTGAGATGATTCCCGCCATGGGATAATCTGACAAATAAATAAATAAATAAATAAATAAATAAGATAAGTAGATAGATAACTGCTCCCTATGGGCATGCAGTTCGTTCTGTTTAAATGGAAATTCTTTTAAAGGGGTCTATTAACACGATCATAAAGAAACTAATTAAAAACAGCAGAATATTTTCTGGTTGGAACTAGGAATTGATAAGGGTAACATTAAACGTAACACTTTTGTTAGGTCTAATTCAATTTATGTGAGTTGGTCATTAAAACTATTGCTGTAATTAATACGTCTTTTACAATCAGCCAACTTAAAATAATTGAATTAGACTCTACAAAAGTTTTACGTTTAAAGCAGCCCTAAGATTCATGATGGAAATTCCTCAATCAATTAAGCAGTACTATCATTGCACGCATAACAATACAATCGTGGGTTCAGGAATTTCAAATTTCTTAATGGGTTGCATAAATTAAAAAACTACTAAAGAGATGGGTATGAGATTGTACTTTTTTTCCGGATACCCTGTATAAGTGTAATTCTTTGCATTTTGTTTTAGCCAAGTTTGTCTTTTTTATCTTGATAAAGTGTGTAAAACAGTCATTTTCCCTCTATTTTAGATGATTTTTGGCCCAAAAAACGTGTCAGTTTAAATGCTTGATATTACACATTATGGCAGTTTCCTCACATAAATGTAATAGATTAAAGGTTTTAAAATTTCGAATATGCTGACTAACATGCTTCCCTGGGGATCTAATTTTTGGTCTTTGATTTGGGCCAGATTAAGAATATATTGAACTTCATTTTAGTGATTTCATCAATTGGTTCAAAAATGAGAGCATCGGTCTTCACTTTTTTTACCGTGATATTGATGTTTCCCGTCCGTGATTCTAGCAGTCCGTGATATCATGCATTCAAAAACACGATTAAATGTATCAAATTTGAGCGTCGAAATCTACCTGGAAAAGTTTGATTAATTTAGATGTTTGCTTTTTGGGAACGTTTCAGTGTTACGTTAGGCACCTTTGGCAAAATCAAGACCCCCACCCCCTATCCGCCCCCCCACCCTTTTTACAAAAAATCATATACTCGTTACGTAACAAATTATTTTACCTTCCCCCTATATTTTTTTCATACTCCAATTTCGAAGGTTTTTTCTTTAATAGAATTGAAACGCAAATTTATTTTTTTTACTGAGAAAATATCATCTTTTGCAAAAATAACTTTAAGCAATAGAAGTCCTTAGACCAAAATGGCTTTGAATTTTTTTTAGCGTTACGTAACAATAACAATTTACCTTTCCCCCCTGTAAAGCTCCATAACAAAATCAAATACCCCCTGTCTCCTCTAGGCGTTTTTTTCGCGTTACGTAACAATATCAATCACCCCTCTCCCCTGTAACGCTCCATAAAAAAAATCAAATACCCCCTCCCCCATCTAGGCGTTACGTAACACTTGGACGTTCTCTTTATTTGCTTTTTGGTCAACCTTTCACTTTGTCAAATATCTAAATAAGTGAATTTTCTTTGTCTTTCCTTTCACTGCACGGGCCGAATACATTGCCAAACAATTTGATCCAAATAAGTGAATTTTGGTGAAATGACCTTTTAACAGACACCTTCACACGGCTTCGAAATTGTTCATTACATCACTTTACTTCACTTCAAGAAGAAATCTCAAAAATAGAATCATTGACAATTTCATGTACCAGTATTTATTTCACTATCCTTGAAAATCTAAGGAAAAAAATTAAAAATTTTCAACACATTTAACAAGAGGCCTAATGTGAAATCCCAGTTATTTTTGGGAACAAAATCAGTCAATCATTGCGTGCCATCCACGGGACTGGATGAAAAAAACGACTGTGTTTGTTTGAATGAGAAAAGAAAGCCAAACCAAGTTGGCAATTTAAACTCGTCATAAGATTGGAAGGATGCTTTATGATTGGTGATAGTGTTCATCCTGTCACATCCGTACCATTATTGTTGTACAAAGAAGTTGCAGAGGCGAACCTTTCACACTGGAACATGTTTGTTTTTCATTTGGAAAATAAGTTTTGATTCAGTCTAGCTGGGATTTACTGGGAACTTTGCTTTGTTGAACGGTTGACGTCATTAAATAAAAAGGTATGATTTGTCACACAACTGGTGTTGCTGCTCTCTAGAGTATAGAGTCTAATGTAAAGAGGTACCTCTAACCTGAATATATTTGCTGCATTGCCCTTGGTGCGACCTGTCGTGATGAAGCTTAGTGTTGCATAGAACTGTCTTAACGTACTCAGTGGTTCGTCAGTCGGAAAGTCAACCAAGAGAAGGTATAAATTCCCTTTTTATAGACGCTTGAATATATTTTGACAACGTCACTGGGTCTCAAAACAACATGCCTTGATTTCCGGTAATTTTGTATGGATTTCTTTTTAGAAAAATACCATACTTGAATTCTCCGGCCCTCAAACTGTCCAGTTACTGATTTTCAACTTTTAAGATGCGACCGCCATTATGTGGATGTAGTTCAGTGGGAAAAACAATGGGCTACAATGCGATCGACCCTGGGATCGAATCCCAGCTGGTGTCATAAACACCGGCTCTCAATATTTCTCGCGTTACAAGGCTCATTCAGCCTTAAACGAAACGATCGTTTACTACGCCGAATTTCGAGGCCTAATATAAAAGTTGAGAGGAATTGAGAATGTTAACTTTGCCTCGTTTGTGATACTTTGAAGTAACGATTCTTTCTCTTTACAAGGAATTGTAAATAAACATTGCATGACTAAGTATAAATAAAAACGGATCACAAACAGAAAAACACCGAGGTGAATGTCGTAATGCTTCTTCATCTAACTTCGTGCGTTTTATATTTTGCAAGAAATAATGAATGGAAAAAAAAACAACGAGATTGCTTTTCAGTTTCTGGTAGAGATGACAAAAATGATCAAAATTTGTTTTTCTCCTAAGATAAAAAATAATAACTGTTAACAATAATGTATGATGAAGGAAAACTTCGAATGTTGACTAAACTAACTTCCTCTTTCCAGTACGCTTCTCAGTCGGCGAGTCAACATATTTTTGTCAATGCGAATGTTTTGTATTCCTAGAAAAGTTTATCAATCATTTCCATGTACAAGTATTTCCTGTTGAGTCAACGTAGAAATTCCATTGAAGTACAGGTTCTTTTGTAAAATTAAATTCTTCTTTTTTGATATTTCATAGAAAATGCATTGAAAGGTAAGTTAAGCTAAAGAAGAAGTTGAGGCATCAAGTCAAATAGAATTGATAATTGATTGTTGATTCAGATAAAACCAGAACGTCAAAACTTATGAATTTCCAGACAAAATCACTTTTTATTTTGTTAACAATTTATTTTGTAACTATCTTCACTTTTAATAGAAGTCTTTTTTAATCAGATAACTAAAGGCTTTGTGCTTCCGACGAATTGATAACTGTTCTAGGAACTTCTTTCGTATGAAGAGTGGTTCATATTCTTTCTTCATTTTTATTTTAGTTTAAGTGCTGCAAGATAATTTTTATGAATATAATTTATCAAGTCCTGAATTTGATTAGGGGTTGTTGCTAAGTATTCCTTATTCAATATTTTGATAGGTTGGAAATTACATCATCAAGAGTTTGATTGGTTCATGTAGAAATGTTTTCTTAACCCTTGGTCGGAAAGAGGGGTGGTAATACTACCAACCCCTGTACTAATTGTCGTTTGTATCAAAATCTGTTGGTGATAAATACTCGTGAGAAAAGAAATGTGACTAAAATTTCTTCTTACACCTTCATGCCAATTTGTTAAGTGCAATTCCTTGTTAGCTCGAAACAACTGCGCAATCTAACTGATCAATTTGATCATCTTAAAAGTTTGTCAAATATAGTCTGTTGATTGGTTGAACATTACATCACTAAGATTCAGATTAATTCATTGAAAAATGATAATATCATTTTTGACTTAAGAAAACATCAAATTGTGATGTTTTCTAACGAACCAAACAGTTTTTTCAGTTTTTTCATGATATAGACGAACTTTTTATCGGAAATTAAAGTGCGGTCTTTCTTATAATGAGAATATAATTTGAAAAGCCTGTTTTTTACAAGCTAGCTCTCTTTTCCCATAATTGAAAATGACGTTTTTTTCTACCTTCTGAAAGTACGTTTAATATCAAACATCTTTCGCTCATGAATAAAACATCATGAGAACATATTTGAAGAACAGATCCTATTCGAGGTTCTTGGATGGTTCGAAGAAATCACTCTCGAGTTGTATATGGAATATGGAATAATTTGATAAAAGGTGAAAACAAATTTTACAGGTTTTTTTTTTCTGTCCAGAAAATCCTCAATGTCTCAGCGCTTTAAATTTCATGGATTATTTGTTAGATTATAAGAATATCCGAGATGAAATTTGACGAAAAGTTAAGAATATGCTAAGAATATCGTCATCTTAAATTTTCGTTATGAATTTTTTTATTCAATAAGTTCGTTTTGATTTGTTTTTTTAATGTATCCGAAATCTGAGTATGAAAAGAATTTTGTGAAAAAGACTAGAAATTGGATTAAAATCAAAATCAAAAATCTAGGGCATAATCTTAACTTCCTCCTCTTCATGATATGTGTGTACTAAGAATATGCTAAGAATATGCCAGGATTAATTTGGCCAAAAATTAAAAATATTTATCTTGAACCCAAAAAACACCCTTCTTATTAAAAGAAAAGCGTGTATTGACTAAAACAATGCAATACAATACTAATGACGTTCATAAATACCCTCATAGTACTCTTAATCATATTTATAGATTTCACTTTTTAAAAGAACCCAGATTTTTTGCAATGGTCATTGTTTGAATCAAAGATTAAGATCAAAGCTAGATCCGAGACGAATAAAAAAAAAGGATTTTGCCCCTCCCCCTCCCTCTTTCGGACCTACTGATCAAACGATAGTAGTCACACACTTGAAAAAATTTGAAATGAATTAGTATACAGGTTGATAAAACAGACGCTCTATTCAAAGTCTTGTCTCCAACTAGAGCCATCATATTTTGTATTTTTTTTACCTTAGTGCATACATTTGACAATTAGCTGTTGTCTCCAATAATATTGTCCATGCAAAATGAAATTAACATCTTAAAAGATTTAAAGTTAAGAGAGATCCTATAGGTGTTTTTTTTGCTAGACCATAATATAATATTCATGAGTTTTAAACTGATTATAGTGATGAACTTGTCTCTGTTGTGTCCATATATACACACTGGGGAGACTAAACCATTTGAAATATGAATGGTGATAAGAAGAGACTTGTGTTTAGGACACCATAGCGTCTTCACGACGGTTTTTTTCTCTCGGTTGAAAGATTTTTGGAAAGGAGTCCATTTTCATCTTGTGTTGGTGCATGAATAATTAATGCTGAAAGTTGAATTTTTCTCAAAACCAACAACCTGGAATTATGTCATTTCTCACAATTTTGCACTCACTAAGTGAGTTAAAAGATTTCATTTATCTATTTTTTTGATTTGGAATTTCAAGGAATATTTTTTTCTTTTTTTCCTGCTGCTCCAAAATCACTTTTTTCATATTTTACTCCATTCAAACTTACATGTTTGAAAAGCTCAAAATCTTTCAATTAAGATTTAGAAATTTCACTTTTACAATTTTTCTTGAATGATTTTTTTTCATAATTCTTTACTTTTACTCGGTCAGCATTTTCAATGTAGCTTCATCTGGCAATCTTTAAAATTTATACATGTTCTTTTTTGTTTCTTTATCAAACTTTCTTCAACTGGTTTCTTGATTGATAAGGGATTGTCTAAAAATTAAATCATTGGTAAAATTAATTGGTTCAAAATTACATAATCAAAAATCTGATTGGTTATTTTAAAAACCTTTTTCAAAACTAAAATCACCAAAATGATTCTAAGTGAACCAATCAAATTTTAATTTGTAGACAATTCCTAACAGACAGTTTACTAAGCAAAGGTTAAGCAGCAGCCATCTTTTCTAAATGAGATAACTAGTCTTGTTTTAATGATGAATAATTAATTTTGATGGTTTTTTCTTTCGTTCTTCTTTCCTTAAATTGCCTTTTTAGTAGTTCGATATTTGTTCTTCCTTCTGATGTTTGTTTTGATTCTCTATTTTAGTATAATGAAATAAACGAAAATCTAATTATTAATCGAGTTTTTTTTGATTTTATCAAGTTTTCTGTTTCGTTATGAATACAATGGCATTGATAAGGATAAGGTAGTTGTTAGTTGCTTCGAAAGATTAAGATTTTATCCTCTCTCAATACAAGATGGGGCACATCCAGATGAAATATACCTTAACGGACAAAAATTAGCTGGACAAAATTTTTGGAACCAACTAGCGCTAGGTATGTTAAGTCTAACTTCTGGACAAAATTTCTGGCGGACAAAATTTTTCTGCGGACAGAATTTTCGGCAAATTTAACTTAATGTTAGCTTTTTTGGGTGAACCAATCAGAATCTTCTAGATGGAATTTTCAACCTATCAAACGGTAAATTTACCTATAATTAGACATTATACAGTCTCGTCATTGTCTACAACCGTTTGAATGAGCCGAATGATTTCAGATGACATCTTTTTATTTCAATAATTAAATAGATTTGAGTTCAATAGATAAATAGATCAATAGATTTGAGTTATTCTTGTTATTTTTGTCAAGCAGTGCCTGGATTTTCTGTTCTCTATTTCTGGTTTTCTGTCATTCCTAGAAAACCGTTTCTGTCAATAAGATAAAACCAATGATTTGAATTGAATTGAATTGAATTGAATGATCTCTTATAAGTGATCATTGGATAAAACCAGTCAGTGTCAATGTTCATCTGAGAAAGTATTTGATTTCGATTTTTTCCATTCATTATATGCAGAAGATTGTGTAATGGCTTAACTACTAGTTCTAAATGGTGCTATCTAACATTTTTTTAAAAATTGAGATTTTTACATGGTTTGTTCGATTTGTCATGGTCTCTAGATTCTTATTACTCATTAAAAGGGAGGTAAATATCACTTTTGAAGACACTCAGAAATTCGGCCAGATCCGCTACTGATGATCGTTAGATGTGCTGCTATGCAACGGCTATTGTTTCTTCCACGTGTACGTACTTATCCAATCATTCCATGACGATACATAATCTTGAATGTGTCTAATTAAAGATGACATTTTCAATGAACATTTGTTTACAAGTCACCTACATGAATGTTATCTGTTGACTTCCCTCTCGTTACAGCACAGACGGTTTTTAGGGGAAACCACAAGTGTTCTCAATACAATCGACACCTTAATGTTCCATACGTAAGGTCTGTTCTCACTTTCTTTCGTCATGTCAAAGTCTACAACCAAATGTAAATGCGCTGTTTCATTGGTTGAAAATTACATCATCAAGAATCTTAATTGGTTCGCTTAAAATTGTTTCAATGATTTTGAATTTCCTTCAAAGGACATAGTGTGGCATTTTTTAGTCAACCAATCAGATTCTTGATGATGTAATTTCCAACTGATGAGAAATGACAAACTTACCTTAAATATGTAGACACATACTTCACATAGGTATTCTTGTATGTTTGATGTGGTTGTGTTGCCCTGTGAAGTACTACTCTTTAAATAATTCAATCATCAGTTACATTTTTGTGTTTTCGTTTCCAACGGGGCATATGGTTCGTTGTTATGGTGACGCATTTGAATTTGTACAAGTTTTTCTTACATTCATTCGGTTCAGCCATGTGGTTGATGATGGATATTTTCGAATGTTTTTCAACATAAGAGAATTTAAGTTTCGAAGGAATATGCATGGGTTTTGTGTTAATTATATTTATGTATATTTGTCTGAATATGTGTGTGAAGAATTATACAGGCCTTTTTTTTCTATCTTAGTCAAGTTGTCTGGCTGGCTGTTTATAAGTGCTGCTAGTATTATTCAGTGGCGGATCTGGAGTGTCTTCAGTATCTTCATGAAGACACTCATTTTTGATAAGAACAATATTTTTGAGCAGT
>JAUKPT010003047.1:0-12485 GCA_032273505.1 Nanomia bijuga
TTTTAATTATTTGAAAAAAAGAATAAAAGTTCTTCATATTCAAAACTATTTTTCTAACCCCTCTCTTGAACATTTTAGAAGCGAAAGTGCTTCTCGTTCATATCCATCTTCTTTAGGTATCCATGGTTAAACTTATCAAAGTAGTTAAATTCATCAAATCAACTGACCAATAATTTATGTATCCCCTCCTACTTGTATCATTACACATTCATTACAACTACAATGTCATCATAGATCCAAGGCCATACAACGTATAATTAGAAACATACTAACAGGTTTCTTAGTTGTACCTTGTTTTGAGAGCCATTTACCTTTTTGCTGAAATATGATCACTAGGATCCAGTGAGCATTTAGAAAAAATTGTACAAATGCATCAATGAAAAATAATAAAAAAAATGCTCAAGGAAGCCATGGTGGCACTCACTTGAAATCAACTCTCTGGACCCTAGCGATCATATTCCAGCAAAAAGATTAATGGCTCTCAAAACAAGGTCTAAGCAATCTAAGCAAAAACAATTATAGAGAAAAAAATAAGAGAAGCTATAACTTACTTTTCAAACCTTCACATGTTGTATTCTTAGAATTCATGTATAAAGAAATTTTGCAACCGTTAATTTTGCACTTCTCACAATTCTCGTGATAAATTCATTATTTTCAGAAAATATAGGCCATATCACACAGGAGGTTAATCAAATTATATGAATCAATTATATCAAGTTTAATTTATCCATATAATTTGATTAGTCTTCTACAGGGTGAGTAAAAAACGCTTTGACAACATATTACACCATATTTTGATAATTTATTTTTACTCTTAACTCTTAAGAACCACTAAGTAAAGAGACCCACAATAACTTTTGAAGGCACACTTTGTTAAAACATACCTTAAAACATATTAAAGAATTAATAAAGGCTGCTTAAAATTGATACCCAGTTTTTTACCATTTCTCGACAATTTTTATAATGTGGTTTTTCACAACAATGCCCTTATCTCTACAAATAATGAACAGAATTTAAGAAATCATACACCAAAATTTAAGTTATGCTTTCAGCTACATAATGAAAAAAAGTTTTTATCGGTTGTAATCTGTTGTCAAAGCCTTACGTTTTTTTTTACTCACCTGGTAGTGTGACAAGGCCTATATATGCTGCTATTCTTATATCATTTTAAACTCTTAAGTGATTTTCCTTTGAGGCCAAAAAAAATGAAATAGATGCGAGATTTCATATACAAGATAGCCATTCGAAATAAAGTAAACAAAAATGAACAGAAAAACAACGATAGAAGCAGAATATAAAGATGTATTCTTTTTTATACAACAAAAATGTTAACAATTGTATAAAATGCTACAGGGAAAGAGGGTCAGAATATACATTTCTGTTTATATGTTGTCGAAAAATATAGTGATTTGCGCATTTAAATTAAATCATGGACCTGTAAATTGATAATTCATTAAAACTACCCATTCATTAATTATTCTTGAAATAACCAAAAATATCATTAATTTAAGGTTTTTCGACCAAAATCAATCATTACTTTTCCATGCTTTTTAAAGAGAATGGTATTTTTTCACAAAAAAATGATTCTTACTTAACAAAACATTGGTAGTCAATAAAATAATTAGTTCGCTCTCCAAAGAATCGTGTATTGTGTATGGAAAAGTAAAAGAAAATGTCAAGATAAAATAAAAATCAATATTGTCATCAAGAATAAAACCAACTAATCTATATACCTATTTACAATTTTTTTAAAAGTAATGTTTTGTTTCAGTAATCATTTTCAATGTCAGAGTAAACAACGCATACTCTCAATATTTTTTTTTTATTGCTGTTCAATGTACATTCCATAATAATACCACCTTCTTTGCACATCTTTACATCGAGTGCATTATCTCAGTCCTTGTGCCAAACATACAAATTATTCCCAGATGCATTATTTTGCACATCGGTTAAAAGCAGCAATGCTGTCAGTTTTCTTTTTCTTTCTCAGTTCTTTCATAGCTTTGATATTTTCCTCTTCTTTGTCCAATTCTTCAATTCTCTCGAGAACTTCTTGAGCTTCTATGCATGGGACATCTGACATTTCACTTCAATTTATCTTGTCAACACTGAGGATACCAACTTCTTCAGGCAAAAATATCATTTATGCTTGTTGTCAGCTTATTTCTAATTGCGACTCAAACAGCATTTTCCAGAATTTATTTGTGCCAAATCTAACCCAATCTGGTCCATACTGGTTTTGATGTCATTGTTGTTTCGTGTTCTTCGTTTGACACAAGTGCTTCATTTTGTGAAAATTTGTCTTGTTGCATCCATTTCCAAACTAAGCCTCTACTACTGATTCCAACTCTTTTCGCTGCTTTAATGATAGACTCATGAAGTACAAATATCAGCTAGAATATCCAAAAATCCTTGTCTATCAATTTTGTCTTCAGCAGTAAAGAGATTTTCTGAGCCTGATCTGTATGCTGATGTAAAGAAGAATTAATTTGATCCAATAGCTGTGTTACATGAGTTGAATCTGGTGGCCCTAAGAATTACCTTGAATCATTTTCTCTGCAAAATCGTAAGAGATCTAGGCCAAAACGACTAGAATGACCATCTGTTAGTATGACAAGTGGTTTATCGTCATTGTTTGCAACTTTCTGTTTAAAATATCTTTAAAATTCAAAACATGATTTACAATTGTAGAAATGATGTTATGCACAGCATTTGACGGTGCAGCTCCACCATGCCCATACCTAACGAATTGTGGTTATAAATACGACTGGTGTCAATGTCACCATTCCAGACACCTGGTTCCACCTGTAGAGCATTTGTAAAAATCCCTGAGATGATCAGTTCTTCAGTGAGATTGTCCAAATGTTTGATAGCCATTTCTTTGGTGCAAACTAGGACTCTTTTTAACGACACATGCGATGGATTTCGTCGAGTTATATCTGTATGCTTGCAGTCAAATCTGGACCAAAATAATCTGCCGGTGTATCCTCGTGAAAGAGCTTCTTTCGCAGCATTGGAAAGAGGAATATATTTCCTGCTTCCTTTTAATCTCTTGTTCATTAGATTCCTCAGCTTTAACATTTTTATAACTATCTGATTCAAATTCACTCGTTTTATTGTTGAAGAGCTTCCTCGTCATTTGTGAGAATTTGACAGTACCCTTTCTCTTTGCCTGTATCTACCATCTACCATCTACCACCTATCCATCTAATCGTTTGTTAATAGTATATCTACTTTTTATTATTACCTGCTGTTATGGCTCTAGATCCTCTGCAGTTATTCTCGATACAATATTGTACAGCAGTCTTTCACTGTTTTTCCCTCTCGTTTATTCCTTTTTGTTTTAACTGATGTTCATGGTTCGACTTTGCTGACTATTTTGAAGGAGCCATTTAAAAAAATATAAACCACCAATCTCGAGTAGAGTTTAAGAGCAAAAGACCTTCTGATACACGAGACAGTTTCTTTTTTTACTTTTGTTTATCATGCTAATTAGTCGCAATAGATGTTAATGCCTATTTTTCTTGAAATCACCATTCTCCAAGGTAAAATAATTTAGATTTGAGTTAAGTTTGTGCTTTTTAAATGTGAGAATTCTCCATTTGTGATAAATTGGATGGTTTAACAAACGCAAAATATCTATACATCATTTGTATGATAGACAATTATCTTACTCTCCATCCATGATATAATTATCTAAGTGCATGCCGATTCTAATATATTTAAGTTTTTGTAGATGTATATTCTGACCCTTACATGAAATATAAGAGGTATGTTCAGATCATTAACGATCATTAACTTGGTACTTTTACAAAATCATTAACTGGGAAGACTAAGTTAAGGTTTGAACTACATCTCATATGAAAAACCGTTTCCGTTTGTTTTGTTAAAACGATAAAAAATGTCACAGAAATTTGATGTATATTGTATACTGACCCTCATACCCTTATTATTTATCCCTTTTTTTGTATTGGATTGAAACTTGGGGAAATGCCAGTTCTATCCTTCTCTCTCCACTCTTGGTTCTACAAAAGAAGTTAATTCGAATGACCAAACATCAGGGTCACTTCCAAATTATGAATGTCCCTCACAATCAACTAATTCACTAAAAATTAAATTTACTAAAATATTCTGACATCTTTAAACTCCAATTATGTTCTATTGTTTATAAGACTATCAATAAGATTGGCGCACCTCAACAGTTTTTAAACTTTAATTTTGTAAGCTAACATTGATAGAGCACATTCTCGAACTTATCGTTATGGACTTAAACGTGTCGAAAACGAAGAAGCTCAGTTATGGAATAAGATGGACATAAATATAAGAATATAAGAAACCTTTTTCCTATTTAAAAAAACCTAGAAAAAATTTCTTATTGCTGAATATGTCAAGTAACAATGAATTAATCCTAGCTAGTTTAACTCAATTGTGTTAGCAAATTAAAAATGCTCGCTTTATCGCCATTATCATGATTATCATTACTATCATGATTATCTTTATCATAATCATTGTCATTATTAGTTCAAAAATTCTCTTTTCCTAAGACTATCGACTTTTCCTGCACGTTATGCCTATGCATTTATCCTTTAAGTGGGCATTTGCTTTTAAGTGACCATGGGTGCTTGTAGAATTTTTGACATAGTGTTTTTAAACAATTCCCTGTGTACTCTTGGGGGATATATCTATCATAATTCACATCTCCTGCTCATCCAGTGACTAATACCATCTTGTCTAGCAGCTTATTGTCTGGTTCCTTTTTTCTTTTTTTCTTCATTTATTTATCTATCCATTTATTTATGTATTTTTTTTTACTTATTTCTTTATTAATTTATTTAATTATTTAATAATTTATTTATTTATTTCATATTTAATTTTATTTTCATTTCTTTATTTCATCTTTTTATTTATTTTTAGATATTTCTTACTATTATTCATCTGATTTTTATCTATCTATATTTTTACTTCTATTGTAACATTGATATATATTTTTGTAATATTATTTTTTTTAAGTATTATTACATTGTATATATGATTTGAGCAAAAAATGAATTGGATGTCTAAATATAATCAGTTCATACTTACCTGTATTAAAAGAAATTTTATTTGCTGTAAACCATTTTGATATCAATTTCAAATCAATGTTAATTTGTTTCATTTTTTACCGATTAATACATATTTTTCTTCCCATTCTATTAGTTTATTCACACAACACCCATTTCTTAGTGCAACTTTCGTCACAAAATGGTTTCATGGGGAGTAATAATGTATTTCCTTTCTAAGAAAAAAATCTGTAAAAAGATATGAGTTCATTTGTATCCAATCGCATAATAAATAAAAAGAAACCTTTTATCCAATCAAAATGCTAGAATTAATAATCATATAAAAGTTTAAATCTATTATTCATATCAGAATCTATTTATAAAGAAAACTTGTTTAAGATATTTTAAACAGATCTCTCAATTAAAGATAAAGTTTTTTGAAACCAAAACAAAACGGTTTAAGATTTTATATTTATTACATTATTATTACATAAAGTTTATAAGTTTATAAGTTCTTAAAGTTGAACTACGTCATGTCTCCTCATCGTCTGCCTCCCAACAAACCAGCCTTACAAATTGTTTGTGCATATACTATTAACATCATTAATCATTAAATGCAAAATAAGCCTTCACAGCTTCAAGGGGGTTATAATGCCTGTAAAATTATCAAATTACCTGTAAGAACGTTAAAGCATGGTTTTGCTAAAAATCTGTATTATCCATATAGGGGGGGGGGGGCTGTACATTTAGGCCTGATACTCAAAAACTAAAAGAGCTGTAGTCACGATGAATACACCAATCGATCGTCAAGGCTTTAAGAATTCCATTTATGTAATTTTCGTTGTCTCCAAGTTCTTAGTTCAGGATTTCCAAAAACTTCAATCTTCATTTTCGTTATGCTCTTCGTCTTTAATTTAGACAAAACTTATGTCACCCTAATCTACCTTTTCCCTGCTTTCATTTGCTGAAAAAATCAACAAAATCGGTTAAAAATTGACGCTTTTATTGCATAAAGTTACAAAGTTGTTCACATATTTTGAAATAGACTATAATATCTCATTTAAAAAGAAAACAAAATTTTTTTCATGAGACAAAATGAGGAATATCGAATGGAACTAAGTACGTCCCCACATTAAGAGTTAAGAAAACTTTGTATGCTTCAAAAACACCCCAAACATAAATTTTATGATGCCGAATATAACAAGAGTGATTACTACGCTTGTCAACATCATCTTATATGAATTAAACGGCAATATTCAGTTTATATCCCTTGCCCTTTAAGCATAATCTTCAACCTTATTTTGCTTTTCTCTTTCCAACTCTCAGCAACATTATGCTTATTTAATCTTATGTTTATATGTTTGTCGTCAGCCATTGAGTATATCAAGTATAGTTTTATCCCAATGTTTTTTATTTGTATTTGTCAATGTCAATGTTCAGAATTAGTCAAACAGATTGCACTTGAGAAAATATTCAACTGAAGATATCTTATTCTTTAGCTGTAAAAATTCCCATTCCTTACATTATCTAAAACTACTAAAATAGTTGTAGTAGGTCTTAGTTGTACAACTACCAATCAGATCATGTTTTGAAATAAAAACTCATACCTTCACTGTCCAAACAAGACCTCCTTGTAACCAAATTTCTGGATTGACATTTGGATGAGTTTTTTCCTTCTTTTTTGAGGAGAAGGAAAAACCTGTAAAGTATAAAAATTATAGAAACGTAAATCCTCTTTTTACAAAAAAATAACTTATAAAGTTAAAAAGACTGAATCTAATCCTGATTCAAGTTCAGAATCTTAATCTTTATACTCACCAAATTTCGATGGAACTTCTAGTGTTTGCTGTGTAATATAATTTGTAGAAAGATCTTTTAAATATTCAAATCTAGTCCTTCTAGCCATATGGGTAAATTTCTCAGATTTATGAGCTGAATTTTCAGCATTTATGACTAAAATAAAAAATAGTAATATAATTTATCATTCATGAGTAAATTACGGCTAGTGGATATGTCCAAGAACGAAATTGACCCCCAGATTACTAGTCTGCCACTCTGCCACCTGAGCTACCAGGAACACGTCTGAGAAATGATTTGATTTGATTTATTTTTTATTGAATGTTGATGATACAAAGCTATGAAAAAAACGCTTATCCAAACCAACTACATAAAAAGTTTTAAATCCATATAAAAAACAAATGATAAAATAGCACAAAAACAAAAATGAAATAAAGTATGCAAAAATTAGTTTAAAAGCATGTAGTAAGTGATGATTTATTAGACAGGCCTCCTTGTTCTCAAAAAACAAAAACAATCTTAGGATATCCTAAAGAAAACCTATCCTAGTGACATATGCCTTGCAGAGCCTGCATAGACATCCATGTGGTTTCCAAGCTTGAATATCTTTTTATAAATAACGGTCAAGTGTTTATTCAAATAACCAGGAATGATTCCCCAAATTTTCAGACCAATGTATCAGTTGAAAAAGAAAGAGTTAACATTTGCTGTATGAAAGATATTCTCATTTGGATATCTCACCTCTTTTTTGAGTTGAAAGACGGATTTTATAATTTTTGGAGAAGACCATTAATAATATTTTAGTGCACTCTTCAAAACCAAACCGGTTTCAGGGGGTAACAGTGTAATTTCTTTGTAAGAATCAGAATCTATAAAAAGACACATGTGAGTTCATTTGTATTCAATCGGATTTTGGTTGAAAAGGATTCATTATTTAAATCTTTGTATGATAGAAACTTAAAACTTTGGCAGTGTTACATAGATGACTGTCTAGGTATGTTTTTGGGAAAACAGAAATTATTCAATAAGTATTTTTCTAAACTTAAATTTCATTTCAAGAGATATGACTTGGACTTAACTATTGAAAAGTCATATACCAGTATTGTGATATAAGACATTGAAACTTTTAAACATCACAACCAATTCTGTACTAAAGAACATCGTAAAGATACTTCATCACTACCATGTTTAGAATTTGGTTCTGCACATCCTAAGCATGTATTCAAAGAGATTGTGAAAGGTCAATTATATATATATAGACTTAGAAAACTTTGCAGAGAGAAAAGAAGATTTTGAAGAATCTCGTCTGAACCTGAAACAAAGAGGTTTATCTTCTAGTTATGATGAAAGGATGGTTGCTGGAATTCTTAGTGTAAAAGATTCTCTGATAAGGTCATTGCATCCACACATTAGGAAATCTTTTGATGAAGATATTATCAAAATTCGTTGGATTGTCCTTGCAAATTCAAGTTTTATGAATGAAATACATAGTTTTGTGACCAGAATTAATTCCTTAAATTAACAGAACCACATTTAATTTAAAATTGTTAAGGTGATGGGGCATTCACTTGGCAAACTTCTTTTTGATAACAATGACAACATTGTTTTGAATAGATTATGTGGTGATATCTGTTCATTTTGCTCTGTCTGGGAAGATGCCATAATTTCAACTGTTGATCGAATTTCCTACAAAATTGATAGTTCACTGGGTTGTTTGGACTCTGGAATATACTTACTCAAGGGTAATTGTGATGGACATTATATTGGATTAACAACTGTTTCTTTTAAAGCTCGTTTCAGTCAACATTTTGCTGCTAGTTCCTCCTCCACACTGAGTGAGCATTATTCCTTATGTAGTTTATGTAAACCTAAGGGAAATTTTAAGATACAATATCGAGAAAGTATTCGAAATAGAGGCCAATATTGTGGAATGAAAGAATAAAGGATTTCATACATTTCCAGAAAACTTAAGTAGTAGGAATATGTGATTTTTGTCTGCTGATGTTAATTGTTAATCGTTATTTTTATTTATTTTAGATTAGTTTACTGATGATGATTTATCCTAGTGGTAAGTCTAAACATGTTTAGCTAAAGTAATAGCCAGTAATAGCCAGACGGTAGATTCAAAATTTTCAACCAATTTTCTTAATTTTTACACAATTGAAAAGGAGAAAAGGAGAAAAGGAGCAAATTTCTTCATTATTTTTCATCAACTTTCATTCAATATTTTCACTCGAAAAGAATATATAAAAGAGTACTCAGGAGTCTCTACAAACTATGTAAAAATTAAGAAAAGTGATTCAAAATTCCAGAAATTATGGCTATGTAAAAAATCTGTCTCAATTAATTAGGTTCTGTAAATATCTTGATTCTATCACTGTTTAAAGGAAAGATCAATCAAAAGAAAAAAACACTTTTACTTGTACATATACATTACGGATACCATTATAATTACTCATTGACAATTTGCACTGCAATTATATTAAAGAAGCCCCCATTTTTGTCCATCATAAAAATCACTAAAACACATATCATATTTCTATTCAAAAGATAGTATTTGAGTTTATTTTCTGAGATCAAATTACTTCATAAAACCCTAATTAATTATTTACTAACATAAAAAAAAATTTACATCGCATTCTTATTTATAAGCATTATAATAATTTATGGAAATATGATATCAACATTTTATAGCTTTTATAGTTTAATTTAATTGATAATAAGCGTGGTAATAAAAACTCTTTTTCTTATCAATATTAAAAAATCGAAAAGCAATGATAAAAAAATACATGTGCTATTACACGTGAAGAATTGTTATTAGTAAATAAAAATCGAAAAATATTCATAACATATTATTATAAAAAAACACCACAAAACACAGATCATGTTATGTATACATATACACATACACACATGCAAAAGTAAAAAACAATCCTTTAAACCAATCAAATTTAAGAAGACGTTGAGATACGCAGGTGTTTTCTCAACATATTACAATATATTTTACAATGGACGCTTAATACTTGAGTAAACAATTTTTTAATCATCGAAATGCAATCAATTAGTAAAAAAATAGATATATTATTGAACAATCATGTGTACATTACATGTTGATTTTTCTATTGCAAAGGAAAAATCGTGGTGTTGCGATTAGAAAAAAATAATTTTGAAATTTGAGCTACTTGTAAATAACAAGTGTACTCCTTTTCCTTACTTCATTTCTATTATGTAGCTAATGTTTAACAAGAGTTGTTAGAACTCAGTAGTGGACCGCTTACAGTGTTAAAATTTAAATGACAATTATGTCACTAATTATTATAGTTGTAGGGAAATTTTTTTTCACTGTGATTCTTGGGGAAAAATGATAAGAATAAGAGCAACTTACAACAGAAGGTCGACTTCCCCTTTAAGTTTTAAATAGAGGGGATGTTAAAATTAAAAATTGCCTCAATGACTGAGGGGATCCCCTAAATAGGTGATCTACATGTTTGATTAGAACAGCTTAACTATAGTCATGAGGAAAACAGTATTAAGAGTCATTAAAAACAAAGAATTTCATTATTGTGTGGTGGGCAGTATCCACTTCCCAGAGAGGACAAATCGTGAGTCATGAAATCTCTGTTCCTAACGAAAAGTCAGACTATAAATGAATGTCTTCAGAATAGTCTACTCAAACTTCTCTGAAGAAAGCTTTAGAGATGATGTCTCAATCCAAACGTTTAATCAAAATTTGACTGATGTAACAACCAATTCAAGGACTTCTATCTTAGGATTGAGGGTTGCATGGAACGCCACACACCCCTAAAAAAAACTCCTAAAGAAATCAAATTAAGTCAAAAACCTTGGTTAACATCAGAATTGCGTAAAATGATCAGAGTTAGAAATAAACTTTTCAATCGAAAAAAAACGACAAAAGAACAATTCTTATGTAAAACTACTTTATAATCTGTCTAGGAACAGGGTGGTCAGGGAATCAAGAAAAAGCCAAATCTTTTCTTTTTATTTATTATTTTCATGAACACAGTAGGGATATAAAAAACAATGGGATGGTATCAGATCAATTATCAATATGAATAAAAATAGATAAAAAAACATAAATGAACTCAAAGTGGATAATATCTCAATCCGAAATAACAAACCCATTGCTGAAGAATTGAATAATTTTTCTCTTATATAGGTCCTTATACAGAAAAAGAGCTACCAGTTAATCCAGTCATTCAAGCTAATATCTTACAAACCAAATCTATTTGACTTAATAATTGCCCACGTATCAAATGAAGAAGTAATGGAGAGTGACTCTCTTGAAGTTGATACCTGATCTGATACTTATCCCACTAAGTGAAATTATTAATAATTCTTTTCAATCAGGGATTTTCCCTGATCCTCTTAATATAAGTCAAGTCATACCAATTCACCAAAAAGACAGCCAAAAAACGATCTCAATAACTATCGACCAATTTCCTTATTGTCAATTTTTGATAAGATTATCGAAAAAGCAATGCATAAGAGAATATATGCATACTTAGAACAACATAACATTATTCAAAAATCAATTTGGTTTTCATAAGAATTATTCTACTACGTACACACTTATGGAATTAAGGAATCTATTGATAACAAAAAAATTGGCTGTGGTGTATGTATTGGCATCAGAAAAGCGTTGGATACTGTTAATCATAACATTTTGCTGAATAAACTTGAACATTATGGAATAAGAGGATCAGGCTTCAATGGTTTACTTCATATTTGACTAATCGTTCACAATTTGTTGAAATAAATGGCTCCTCATCTACTCTGAGGAATGTACCCTGAGGAGTCCCACAAGGGTCCTGTCTTGGTCCACTTTTGTTTCTAATTTACATAAATACAATAAATGATCTGCCAAATTCCTCTCATCTTTTGAAATTTCATCTCTTTGCCGATGACACACACATTTATTATGAATCTGTATCATTAAAAAATATTGAATTTGCTTTAAACAAGGAGTTGATAATAATCAGAACATAGCTTATCGTGAATAGACTTATCTCTAAATGTTAAGAAGACTAATTTTGTCATCTTCCATCCTTACAACAAACCAATCAAGGAAACAAACACATTAAAATTTCACAAGAAAGCAATTAATGAAGTCAAACACATCAAATAGTTAGGTGTTATTGATGGCACATTAACATGGAAACAACATATTTTTTATACGATAAGACCTTATGTAAACGAAGAAATTGAAAAAATGTTGTATGTCCCTAATTTATCCACATCTTATCTATGGTGCTGAAGTCTGGACTTTAGCTGGTAAAACATTTATGAACTCTATACTTTTATTACAAAAAAGATAGTACATATGATGACATTTAATGACATTAGAGGAGAGAATTTTCAATCCACTCACTCAGATCCCCTCTTTAAACATCTAGGCATTTTAAAAATTAATGATATTCATAAACTGTGTCTCTCAAAATTTGTCTTTAAACTCTTAAGATGAATGTACCTAATAACTTTTTGGTTCATTTTAAATTCACAAATAAATCATTATAATACTCGAAGGAACTTCAATATTGACACATCAACATAAAACAACATAATATACATCCCTCATACAAGAACTAAATATTATGGTTCTAGACAACTTAAAGTACAAGCTGCTATCAT
>JAUKPT010003048.1:0-12484 GCA_032273505.1 Nanomia bijuga
TACAGTGGCAGTAGACTTGTTCGGACCAATGCCGTCAAGAAACCATGTGGTGGTCGTGCAGGATCTAGGCTCCAAATTTCCGGCAGCCAAACTCGTGAAAAGCACCAGTGCTGACAAAGTACTCCCAGCACTTTCTGACATCTACGATTCGTACGGCAATCCAACAAAACAAATCTCAGATAACGGTGCACCCTTCAACTCAGCAGCTATGAACAATTTTGCCAAACAGCGAGGTGTATCTTTACAAAAGATTCCCCCGCTCCATCCATCTTCAAATCCTGCTGAAACTTTCATGCGCTCCCTTGGCAAAACCATGAAAATCGGACATGAGACGAACATCAGTGAGAAGGAAGCACTACAATCATTACTCTCTAACTATCGTAACACGCCACACCCAGCAACAGGTATCAGCCCGGCCGCAATGTTGTTCAGGGATGGTCAACGTAATACATTTCCCAGAGTAACAGCGACCGACAACGAAGTAGCCAATGCTCGTAAACAAGACCTCACTGCGAAGGAGAAGAAACAGCACAAAATCAACTCAGGTAAATACAGAACAAACTCACATTTCTCTCTCAATGAACACGTACTGGTACGCAACTACCAGAAAACAAAGAAATTCGATCCATTGTTCCTGCCCGATGATTACATTGTAGTTGGGATTGAGAACGATGGTCGTTGTATTATAGTTAAACGAACAACTGACGGTGCCACACTACGAAGGCATCCAGACGACCTGAAGAAATACAATGGTACACATAACCATAACAAATCACCAAAACACATCTCGGAACGAGAAACTCTCCGACATTATATTCAGAAACTTGCACAGCTTACTAGCGATATGGAAAACTCCTTCAATTCCAACTTGTTCCAACCAACAACACAGACAGGAGAAACAACGCCACAACAACAACCAACACCACCTACTCGGGTCACACGAAGCCAGGGTCTAAACTTGTCATGGAACCCATTGATGAATAATGGTGATACAGTTCTTTCTACTGTAGAAAATGGTGAACAGGTGAACAGGCTCTTCACTGTCGAGCACTTGGTCTAGATACATAACTTTACTCATACATTTCCCTGAACTTACCATATAAGGATGGGCATAATGTATATCTGAACAACTCTCTTCCATTCTTTTGTTGTAGATATGTCGACGATTGGGATTATAAATATATGTAACTAATATACAACAGCACTATTTATTACATTTTCTCTCTGTCCGTTTTAGCTGATTCATAATTTCCGCAATATGCATTAGTGGTAGTGTATTGAGTGTAGATTATGGTCATCAGCAAAAGGACATACGAAATTGCAATCTGCTGCACATGCTTTTAGTCTCTTCAAGAACTCCTTGAAGCTTCCGCTGTCGTGTTGTACCATCCCATCAAACTCCTTACAGTGAAGGACAGGCATGTTTTTCACTTTCAGTAACTTTCCAACTGATTTTATTGCATCTTCAACAGAGAATGTGTCCCATTCATCCCTGTAATTGACATCAGTCGCACGTTTAAGGTCGCCGTCCATATTCATATGTATTTTTAACACAACCTGTTTATCAGAATATTGTGTGAGTTTCTTGTAGTCACGACAATCTTTACTAAATGTACGAAAGTCATTTGAATTCATGTTGTACCCTGCCTTCAGGTACTTTGACATTTTTAACAACAGAGGCAGGCATGTTCATTTGGTTTCCTGTTCTAGTTCTAGTACCAGCATTACTTTGTTGCATCATCTGCATTTGCGTTTCCGTGAGTTTTTGCATGGTTTGCATTTGTTGCATTGCATTTTGAGGAGCGACTTCTTCTTCGTCTATTTCGGTTTATTTGTATCACGTAGTATCGTATCTACTTCACAGCGACATGTTCCGGCTCTAAAGATTACTTACTTTGAATAAATCTGACTATATTCAAAAAGTCAATGAGATCTTATCTGATTAAACTAGCAAATCTAAATTGGCTTCTATCCCTCCCGGTAAAGAAATTAGACACATAAATCTATTCTGAATGATTTACTAAAATCAAAAAATATTTCCCAAACTGAATTTTACAAACTTAATCCTGTTCGTAATAGACCCGGTATTTTATATGGCCTCAGTAAGGTTCACAAGTCTTTATTCATCGATCTACCCAAAATGAGACTGATTCTTTCTGCAATCGGGACCTCAGCCTACAATATTGCTAAATTTTTAGTGCCTCTTTTGTCCTTGGTCCTTACACCATTACCAATTCTTTTGACTTTAACAAAGAAGTTTCTATTCAAAATGCCACTATTCATGGGTTTGATAGATGTTGATGCTCTCTTTACGAGCATACCACTTGAAGAAACCATAAATACAGCGATCAATGAATTGTTTCTTAACCCTTGCACTGCAGCTCCCGGATTTATCCGGGATTAAACTGTGTTACATAAAAACGGCTCCCGGAAAAAAACGGAAATTTGATTTTTTAATTTTCTTAGTAGTGGAGTTTAAGGGCCTGGGGAGGAGTGAAACTTGGTTCTAAAACATTTTTTTCTTCCTTTTTTGGATAATTCAACTCACAATCTTTCAAATGAGCTCTTAATGACTTCCTAGATATGAAAGCATTTATGTGAGAGTACTTAAAAAAGTGATTTTCATTAAAAAATGCACAGTTTCCACGGTATGCATATTTAAGGACTATCTAAACTCTTAAACTCTCTAATATCAATTTTACCAGCGAAACTGAAATGCCTTTTTTAGACATTCATATTTCCAAAGATTCTGATAAATTTGTCACTAGTGTTTATAGAAAACCTACTTTGACAGGTGTTTACTTTTACAGTTTATTACAGAGCATTTACAAAATAGGACTTTTGTCCACCCTTTGGTACCAATATTTTGATTACTGTATTAAGAAATTTTTAGATAAGATTTTCATAAAGAAGGTTAAACCAATCACAGTTCCTAAAAAATATTTTTTCATCGTTTTACCTTACTTAGGTACCGTTTATAATAAAGTTAGGAAACAAATTTGTCATATATTTCATAAATTGGTTCCCTTTGGAAAAATTATCATCACTTTTTAAACACAATCGTGTATTTCTCATCTTTTTCGCTTTAAGGACCTCATTCCTAAGGATATAGTGACTAACATTATCTATTCTAACACTTGTTTTTGCTATAACTGCTATAATGCCAGATTTATTATTGGTGAAAACGACAGACAGGTTTGGGGAACATTTAGGTATTTCTTGTTTTACTGGCCAACCTACAAAGGGGCTTAATTTGGGGATAAAAGAACACTCAATTTCTAAACGCTGTAAACTCAGCTTTAATGATTTTCAAGTCAATGGTTGTGAAAGCGTGTGTTGTTTACGCCAATTAAAAGAAAGTCTCTTTATCAAACGTTTGTCTCCTTACTTAAATCGCCAAGTTAAGTCCGCACAATTTTTTTTGTTTTAACTTACTGTTAATTATTTCTATTTGTTACCTTTTGTTCTTTTTTATGCATCTTGTTAATTTGTGATTTGTCTTAATTAATTGTAATTATAAAACATTTAAATAAGTGTATAACTTACTGTAACTATATCAAAAAAATTCATTCTGAAGAGCAGTTGCCCTCGCAACGTCAATAAAATAAATTATATCTTTTTTTATATCTTTTTTATATCTCTTTTTTTCTATTATCAACAATTACATGGACATGCTTTTTAAATATTTGAGTATGTCTCTAGGTATCTCAATGATTTATACACACTTGATTTAAATCAACAAGATAATTTACAATGGGAAGTTCCATGTACGTTTGGCAAATCTCCAACAGCAAGAGAATCTCATTCTGCGGTTCTTCATACTGCAGAAAATGGCAAAAATCCAAGGTTATTCATTTATGGTGGTATGAGCGGCTGCAGATTAGGAGATGTCTATATACTTGATGTTGGTAAGCTGGTATTTTGTATTTATTTTGTTTAATAAGTTTATCAAACATCTGGTCTCAGACTAGAAATACTTTCATGTCAATAAACTGGATATGGAAGAGAGTTGGATGATCAAAGAAAGTATTTAATAGTCTTAGGTAAATCATGTGAAAATCCAAAAGTATTTCTCTTTCAGACAAAATGCTCTGGTCAAAACCTGTTATTCATGGTGTTGCACCTCTTCCAAGAAGTTTACACACATCTGTTATGATTGGAAAGAGGTAATTTTTATTTGTTGTGTCATGGACATGGATGGAATACAGAAAATGTTTTAAGGTGTACTTGCTAATGTTTTTTTGATTATACTAGGATGTTTGTATTTGGTGGTTGGGTACCGTTGATAGTAGATGATGGAAAGTCTAGTCATGAAAAAGAATGGAAATGTACAAATACTTTGGCTGCCCTTAATGTTGGTATGTGTTAATATTACCACAAACTACTAAGATACTGCAGTACTCTAAAATTAACTTTAGTGGAGGGTCACTTCGCATTTTTATGATAAAACAAACTATACAAGCTTTTGCTCTGTTCCTTTGTAACATTCCTTGCATCTATTATCCTTGGACATATGTCCAAAAAGAATACCTGGAATAAGATCCTGGTAAGTATAAACATATGCATCCCACCCATCCTTCGAAAGTGAAAAATATATTAGTTCAGTTTTACTTGCACCTTCCCTGAAGATGTTACAGAAAATATTTTGTTCATTTAATTGACAGGCTTATTTATTCTGGTTTGGGATTATTAGTTGTAATCTCTTGTAATATTTTAGAAATATGATACTAAAATGTAGTATACCCCTCTCTCCTCCCAAGGATAAATATTTTAGCAAGATAATGCACCCACCATGTTGCACCGTGGGGGTAAGTCTTTTGAAAATCCAAGAAGAAATAAGCCTCATTCCAAAAAATGATGTCCTACAGTAAGATTTTTTTGGCAATTTTGTGAAGAGTTAAGATATGTTAGGTCCAAAAATCTTTGAATTTTGTTGCTATTTGCCCTTTCTCTTGTCATTATTATGATTAATCACCTCAATGTGTTTCCCAACAACGCCAAAAATGAAAATGCTGCCAAAATCCAGGAAGAAATAAGAAATTGTCTGTCTGGGAAGAAATAAGAGGAATATTGTTTTTTGTCTATTACACTGCCTCGTAATGCTTCTTGATCACTCAATCACTCAAGACATTAAAAATATATTTGTTTGAAAAACAGAAAAGAGTTAGTAGTCTCATATTTAAGTTTTCAGGTATCCTAGTATATTATATGCACATAGGTATTGATCAATACTATAAATAAAGTAGATATTGTCATGTTGAAGATGGATTAATCTTAGAAGTTTTTTTGACAAACATAATATCAACATCTCAGATCAGCAAACTATTGATGAACCTAGTGAAATTGTGAATATTTGAAGATGAAGTAGTCTTGGAAGAATCATAGACAAACATATTGTGAATGTCTCAAATCAACAAACTATTGATAAGCCAAATCAACATGGAAAATGTATAATTCTTAAGCAAAGAAAGTGATTTCATAGATAAGCCTATAGGTCCCCCTTCAGACACCACCTTGTCATTTCTCTTCATTTCTCCCCAAATCTCGTCATTTCTCGCCATTTCTCGTCAAATCTCGTTTAAATCTCGTCATTTCTCGTCATTCGTCAAATCTCTTCATTTTTCGTCATTTCTCGTTAAATCTTGTCAAATCTCTTCCGATGAGATAGGGTCTGTGGGGAGACCTTTTCATTGAATGAAATCCTTGCCAAGAATAAAATATTAAACAATTGTTTTAGTGTTTTAAGTAGTAACGAAATCCCTTGGTCCGTGTGAGACTGTCATGTGTGATGTTTACACCTCCATTATGGTGCTGTTGCAAATGATTTAATATATACATATATTGATACAGTATGGACAGTTAATTATGACATTATTATTATGACATAAATTATAATTCAGCTACCATTATGACATTATGACATCATAATTATGTAACATTTTTTTGTTTGTTTTGTTGCTAGGTGTATGATACACATATAATTATTTATTAAATGAAAGTTTGTATGATTATTAAGAACTCAGTGTCATAAGACATAAGACATCTGATTAAAGGTTTTTTTTATGTTCTGTCCCTACTTGTTTTTACATAGAAAAATATATGATTAAGATTATTATATCTGTGTGTGGAAAACCAATGCAATCTTGATTGTATTATATTTATTTTTAGGGTATATTAATTAATATTTATATTGCTACTAACAAAGTCAAGAATTTTTTACTAGGTAGAAATATTTAAGCGAAGAAAGAAGTCAAAAGCTTATATAGTTCATTTTTTATCGTAAAAATGTCCACCACTAATTTTAACATGGTTTGAGAGTTTTCAGTCAGTATCTTAGTTGCTCACGAATTTAAAGGGTGGTCTTATATTTAAATTAAAAGTTTACAGAAAAGACTTAACATTGGTTTTACAATTTTATAATGGCTTTCTTTCATAATTGATATCTTACAATAATTTGTTTTTTAGAAAAACTTCGCTGGGAGACTATCAATGTTGATGGAGCTGATGATCAAATGCCTAAGCCAAGAGCTGGCCATTCAGCTGTAAATGTAAGTTGTTTGGTTGAATTTAACAAATCTAAATTGGATATTCATTTAATACTGATGGAGTAAACATAATTGTGGGATGTGTGAAGTGTTTTGGATGAAATGAAAATGAATTAGAGGATTTCTGAAGTATCATCATAGGCCCCATCAAAGGGGAAAGTCCTAGATCAATAATGTCCAACAATAATCTATTTTTATTTGTTTAATTTTGTCCAAAATCTAGAAATTTGTCCATCTTTGTCTTATTTTGTTCAATAATGTTGAATTGCGTTGAAAAGTGATGAAAAATGTCAAAAATAGGAAATTTTATCAAAAACAAATGTGAAAATATATTGAAAGTTGTTGAAAAATGACGAATTTTGTTGCAAAATATGTTCCACTATATTTTAGTTATATCTTAACTCGTTTCATTTTTGAACTAATTGATGGACCTGTAAATTTAATTAGGTCCATACACGAATGTATGTTTGGAGTGGTAGGGATGGTTATCGTAAAGCATGGAACAATCAAGTTGAGAATGTAAGTGAGTCATTTTTCTAAAATAATCAAAAATGAAAACATATTAGGAATTTAAGGAATATAAACACACTCTACATGATTATACAGGAATGCATTTGGCTAATGCTCAGCCTGAAGCCAGGCTCACAGAAAATTTCACTGTATGGTATTATAATTGATTTAAATGTTATAAATAAAGAGCCAGAAATGCCATAGGGATCTCTGATATCAGAAAACTCCAAATTTTCAACTGTTTAATTAGCGCGATCTTGCTTTGGAAATGCATTTTTTTCTTGTTTTTATCGATTTCATTTCCAGTCATTTGGTACCACAACTTCAGATGAGTACTTATTGAATATGATAGTTCAGCTGACATTGCTTTGAGGCTTCTTGCTCAGATTTTGTTGTGACTGCAAGCTTTATCTGAATTGAGAGCTTCCATTTTGTGGATGTTTGAGGTGGTGATCTAGAATTAAGATCAAACTTTGATTCTGGGGTAGGTAATGAAGACATATCTTCTTTCATGAAGCAAGACATAAACTTATCATTTAGAGTTGCCTGAGACAGCATCAGCTGTTTGAATGCTGTCATCTGTGTCATTGAGCAGACAGACTTTTGATTGAACTTTGCATCTGCTGTTCACATACTGATAGAAAGCTTTGAAATTCTTGCAGCCAGCTTCTTCTCAAAGTCTTGTTTTGCTTTCCTAATAATGTGCTGACCTTCAAAGTTTGCATTCTCTGAAGCCTGAAGGCTGGTAACGCGTATAAAATGATTTGTATATTATGACAACTCTTACTTGGTAGATAATGTTGCCATCATGCCCCCTAAAGTCGTCACAATACCAAGTTTTATTGTTAATCGTGCAGCTTTACTTTGGTCTCTGCCATAAATAGTTTTGACTAGACTGGAGTTTAATTTTATCAATATACATTGTAAATAAGTTGTAGGTGGCAAATGTCGAATTACTTTTATACATTCTTACCTCACCCAATGTTTCATATTGCCCATCACCAGAATGATTTTTGTTGTTTTCTCCTGAAAGTTGATTGATGTATCATTTACCAGCAGCATCGCACCCCATTGCACTGAAGAAAGAAAAACAATATTGAGCAAAACTTTTTCGAAAAGTATTCTGGGGTCTCCATATCGAAAGCTTAGTACAACTTGAGCAGGTCTTCTGGCTCTATCTCTGGGTAATGTTTAACAATCCCTTTAGTTGATACTTTACTTTACTTGATACTTTTCAATATGTTGAGAAAGCACTTGTTGCTTTCTTTAAAAAATTGACATTTATGATGTCAATTGATCGATTTACAAGAAAAATTTTTTTTTTTGACATAATGCCGGAAATGTCTCAGCATTACTCATATCAGAATTGTATTTTTAGTAGTTTTTTCTTTTGAAATATTGATCAACTCTTCGGTAAGATGTACAAATCTGGATGAAGACATTTAAGACAGCCAACACCAATTGTTTATAGAAAATGTATGAAAAGTATAAAAAAAAATCAAAAAGATTAATTATAAAGATTTATTTTTAGAAAAAATATGAAATTGCTTTAACATAGTAGCAGTATCACTTGCTCAGTTGCCTCGTGTTTTCGTTATGATTGTTTTTGTTTTCGTTTTTGTTATGATTACAATGCAATATAATAAATTCTTTAAAATGAAATTACTTCAGGAAATGTTAGCCAATGATGACGCTATGGTCCAACACCAGAAAATATTGTGTCACCAGCACTTTAGAGTTAAGCAGTCTGATTCAATCATTTTGTCTTTTTATAGTTAAGGGGGCAGCAATAGGAAATAATGGGTTATGCCAGCAATCACCAGAAATGATGGGAAATATCAGGCATCTTTGTAAATTCATCAATTTTTGTTGAACCAACAACTGAGCTTGCTAAGTATTAGAACATTATATTTATTTTGGTTTCATTGATGAAAAATATCTTTTACTCTAGGTTTGTTGTAAAGATCTGTGGTTTTTGGAAACAGGTAAGTTGAACTTTAAAAAACAGCATCTAACATCTCTTTCAAATTGTACTATTGTGTTGCAAATTTGATTGTTTATTCTATGCATCAATTTTATCTGCTGTTTGTTGATAAGATTTGAACGGTGTCCATCATTTATTAGGTGATGAATTTATTATTTTCAATTTAGAACGACCTCCATCACCATCCAGAGTCCAATTAGTAAGAGCAACAACTACAACTTTGGAAGTTTGTTGGGGTGCTATTCCCACTGGTAAGTTGTGCCTTTGTATCCATAGTACATATGAATGTAAGAAGATTTGAATTTTTGTGGCAGCATCTTTGTGTTTGAGTTGCAATATAATTTTTTCATTTATAATTACTGATATTTGGTAAAAATGAACAATTTCAAAACCATTTTTCAGGTATTAAGACTTAGCATCAGATTGTGACGAATGTGTACATTTTCATTTAAATCTGTTCTCTTTTAGCGGATGCTTATATCATCCAAATACAAAAGTATGAAGTAATCCCACCACCAGTGACTACTTTGCCACTAGCTATCAGCAATACTCCAAGTAAAGTGACTCCAATATCCTTGATGAGTCAATCTCAGATTCGTCTCACTAATCCACCCAGTTCTGGATCGGTTGTGATGGCAGGGCAATCAATAAGTTCATCGTTAACCTTTCCAAAGGTCTTGGGTCTTGCTGATTCTGCTGCAAGACCAAAACTGAAAATGTCAATTTCACAGGCAAATGCTGCAGTGAAATCAACCACATCTGTCACCAATCAAAAGACACTCGCTCAAATACCGATCCAATTAGGTGGTCAGATTAAAAATCAACACATAACTTTAGCTGCATTGAACCAATTGACTGCAGGGAAATTAAGTGGTTCTCAAGTAAGCACTGCTGGTGGAAAGACTGTAAAAATAATATCACCAGCTAAAGCTGGTCAAACTATTAGGCCTCAGTTAAATATACAACAAAAACTTGGTTTAAACAACCCAATAACATCACCTGCAGTTTCATCTGCAGTTGCATTACAACAATCCTTAAAACTTCCTGTTTGCGGAACTACAGCTACCACCACTGCCACAACTGCTACGCAATATGCTTTAGTTCGTGCACAGGTTCCAGGTAGTGGTGGTGCACCCCCACAAACATTGACATTTATCCGTGCCATCAGTCCTAACACTTCATCGACTGCTGGTGGAACTACTGTGACAGTGACACCTCAGCAAATGGCTGCATTATTGAAGGGACAACAAGGGCAGACTCAGATTCAGAAGGTTCTCAGTGGTACAACGGGAATTACACAAGTACGACCATCACTTACTGCAAATGCTGGTACAAATGCCAAAGCTGGTTCTGTTCAAGTGGCACCCTCAAAGATTGTATCTGTTCAATTTCCAACAAAAATGGCTGGTAACAATCCATTAAAATCTGTCAGTATGGGTTCACTATTAGGAACTAAAATACTTACTACCCAGTCTACCAATATATCACCTATGGCTACTCTTGTATCAGGTGCAGGGACAAAATCATCATCTACATCTCTTGTGAATCAATTCCCAGCTGTACGCCCACAATTACCATCAGGACTCGCAGCTCTTAGTGTTTTAGCAGCATCCACAAAAACTCAAGCAACATCTGTTACCACTCAAGAATCTTTCAATACAGCAGTCAATCTTACATCAATAACCAACCTCAATAATCCAACCAACAACCATGCCCCTGTCACATTAATGGTTAATCCTGACACTGCAGCTATTACCACAAATATTACCAACCCATCTATTAATAGTAATCCTTCAGGAACTCCATACAAATTGGAAGTAGATAAAATTGACGCAAACAACTCAGATATAAAAGCTGCAGTTAGTGAAAATAATGGTATTAATAATTTACCAATGAATCAAACTGAAAATAAACCGGTCACAGATAACCCAATCCAAGAAAACAACATAAGCAACAGTAACATTGAGATGAAAGATGAGACAAAGATGGAAGTTGATCCAATTAAGAAAGAACAACCTGCTGTTCTACAAAATTCTCTTTTAACTGGAATGAAGGACAAAGTCAGCACCAAAGTAATTGATGAAGTCAAACAAGAAGATCCAGCATCAGTTGAATCTGCTGCAGCTACAACTTTAGCTCACCTCGCCTCAATTGCTGGTAGTACAACTAATATCTCTAATACGCTAATGAATGCAGATTCTACTGTACTATCTGCTGATATCTCACAAACTCCTTTATCTACATTGGCTGCATTGGCATCATCTTCTCCAATTGCAACCGGTCCTATCGAAAATCTGAACGAAATTTCTCCTAACAAATCATTGAACGGAGGTTTAATTGATGCAAATAAAAAGGTAAGTTTTCAAGGATTTATTTTCTGCATCTTGATTTATGAATGCATTTTAAGAGATTAAAGCCTTCAGTTGAATACATTTAAGGTAGAACACTCAGGAAACATAATGACTGTTGATAATAATAATAATAATAGATGAGCCATATATAAAATACCATTTGCTGAAACTGTTGAATGTTAAGGATTAGTATGGTCCTGTTTTCCATACATAAAGATTCAGTATCTTTCTCTCCGCCTTTCAAGTGAGTATAGTCGTAGTTTTTTCAACTGTTCCCAATATGTCAGTGTGTAACTGCCTTCGATTTTCTTTACAAATGATCTTTGAACTATTTCAAGGTTTTAGATATCAGCCACCTTTGATGATGACCATAACAGAGAGCAGTAATCATGGTGTGGTAGTACTAATGCCTTCCATAGTGTCAAGATTACATGGGATGATCTACATAGAATGTACATAGAATCCAGCCAGACATTGTCCATATGTACTCCCAAGTTCTTCACACAACTTTTCTCTTTTATCAGTCCAGCAGTTGGTGAGAGAACTGGAGAGGAAGCACAATGTTTTCTTAATATCATCATTTTTGCCATTGCAAAGTAATTTGAAGTTTATATCATTTAAATTCATATTATTATGTTTTGTCCAATGGTACATAGAGTTAAGGTCACTTTGCAATTTAAAAGTATCAATTATTGTAGAACGATATAGTCTTGTATCATCAGCAAAACTTGATAGTTTTGAATACTTAAACTATGTCTATGTCAGCTATGTAAATGAGAAAAAGTATTGGTCCAAGGACTGTTTCCTGTGGGACGCCTGATAATACATCAGCCACCTTAGAGGGAACACATTGACCATTATAGTTTGCTTTCTCTTTGATAGGAAAGAGCAGATCTATTTTGCTACTTTTTCGTGTATTCCAATTTTCTATAGTTTACGGAGAAGGGTTATGTGGTCAACCTTATTGAAGGCTTTGCTAAAGTCTAAGTAGATGGTGTCAACATTGTTACCTTCCTCCAAAAGCTTCAGTATATTGTCATGGTACTCAAGTAACTGGCTGAGACATGACCTTCCAGCATGAAAACCATGTTGGG
>JAUKPT010003049.1:0-12480 GCA_032273505.1 Nanomia bijuga
TAGTCGTACGGTAATGCCTTCTAAATTTTGCCGCGCAAAAGCGCCTTGTGGGGCCGTGTAAAATATAGTGGGCCATGTAAGGACACAATCAAAATCAAAGTAAATTTTAGCCTCTTGGTACTTAATCTACTTCAACTTGTTAGCAAGATATTAGTTTTGAGTCTAAGCTAGAACATGGATACCTAGAACTTCTAGTATCTTACTATTAAGGTTCACTATGTCTACAAATTTTTCCTATACGTTATATGCAATATATTGTAACATTGATTTTTTGAATCAAACTCTTGAATACTATATCTAGTATTGAATATTGGTGAGGTTTGGAGACAGACTTGGAATTATGTCTGATTTGGATAGATTTAATGAAGAAAGTGCAGTAAAGTTATAAAGTTGTCTTATAGAAGGGCTTTTAGCAGGTAAAACTGGTGTTTTTGTTTATCGTTAAGAATGTCATCTTGGAACTTAGTATAATTTAGACTTGTAAAATATTACATCATCAAGACTCTGATTCGTTCACCGAAAAATGTTGTAAATTGAAATGATGAAAATATTTTTAAGTGAACCAGCCAGATTCTTCATGATGTAATATTTAACAAATCAGTAGTCTAAATTAGACAATTTTTTGTGATGATTCCTAAGAGATTTTAGTTTTATGAAAACATCAAATAATGACATATTCAAATGAACCAATCAGATTCTTGATTATGTTATTTTCAGCCAATCAAATGGCAATAATCTATCTGTAATTTGTAGGCATAGTGAAAGGAACACTCTCTACCAAATCCTTATTTTCAACTCCTGACACCTCTTGAATGGGTACAGTACTTTTTTTCTAAATATTTGTTTTCTTATCCTTTTTTTCAGAGCACTAAAAAGAAATCATGTAGAAGTCGAGTAAGATGAGCGATACATCCTCTGGGTGGACTACATCTGAAGACGATTCATCAGGTATTTTATCTTCTTTGTTTATTCATTTAGGGTAATTGGTTGAACATTTTGATTGGTCAAAATGTCATCATTTGATGTTTTGTTGATAGTAAAAATGATGAAAATATTTTTTAACTAACCAATAAGATTCTTGATGATGTAACTTTGAACCAATCAAAATGCAAATTTTGCCACAATTTGTAGACAATTTGGGGTATTGATAGTGGTATTGATGGTTGTGAATTCCGTCCCTGATTTTTCTTGACGTTAGAGCGCAGCGAGAGAGTGGTCAAACGAGCGAAGCAAAGTAAATAGCTAGCTGGGGAAGAAATTCTCAAAAATATATTTTTACATTTTTTTCTGATTTTCTATGAAAACCTGAAAGAAAATGTTGGGTGTTAGTTGAAAATTTGAATACATCCCCCCAGGGGTAGCTCTCCACCAAATTATCTACCCTTGGAATACATAGTGTTAAGACTGTTCAAAGAATCAGGGCGGGGGTTGAATGCGAAGGTGGGGTAACATTTTCTAGGTTGGGGTTAAAGTGTCTGCACACTCAAAATCCATAAGCACAAATAAACTTTATTTGGATCACCCTCAAATTTATAGTGTTGCAAAGAGTACTCATCTATCTCAAACGAAGCACCTCATTTTTCATATACTTTCGCGATTTATTGAGTTTTTTGTAATTCGCTAAAGTTTATACCTGGAAAATCCCATGGTCAAATCAGGATTTTGCTCGACAAGAAAAGATGTGGTGGAAATTAATTGACATGCTTTACGGGACAGGTGATATCAAAAGAATTGGCAAAAAAATGTTTCAATGGGGGAAGAAATAATAAAAAGTTGAAAAACTATGTAATATAAAAAGTAATGAAAAGGTCCTCTGCATTTTTTTACAACTTTTATCCTCTGCATTTCACTTGGCAATTGCCGATTGCGAAGGTGAATTCCCAGGTCTGCTAACATATTTTACTTTCACTTTTTAGGCAACGAATATTCAATATTAACAAAAAAAGAAAAACTCGAAGAAGAACAGGAACTAGAGAAACAAGACAAAAAATCAAAGAAGAAAAAAAAGAAGAAAAAACACAAACATCACCATCGTCATCATCATCACAAACATAAGAAAAGTAAAAAACACAAGAAGAAATCAAAACACAAGAAGAAGTCGAGCAAAAAAAGTGGTGACAAAAGTGACGACGACAACAGCAACGACGATAACGGCGATAGTGAACCGGAAGCTGAAGATTCATCGAATCATCAAAGCAAAAACGGTATCGGGCACCACGTTGATGAAAATAATGTAAAAGATAAAATGACTACCTCAAGTGCATTAGTCAATGGGCATGTCGATGGTAAATCGAAAAGCCGGCAATCAAAGTCATTGTCTCCTGAGAGGAACGGGTAATTAACTTTAGGGATTGTCTGCAAAATTTGCTGTTTGATAGGTTAAAAATTACATCATGAAGATTCTGATTGGTTGGTTTCAAAATTATGTTTTGTTAATGTTAAAACTAAAAGTAAAATATTTCTTAATAGAAGCAATAATATTCTTCATGATGTAATTTTCAACCAATGGAATGATAACTTCAGAAGATGATTTTTTGGATAAGATCAGAAAAATAAGGGTCTAAGTCCAAATTGCCATGTTCTGACTTTCAGTTCCATTTTGGGCAAAAATCACGGTTTTAGCCTAATCTAGTGAAAAATCAACTTCTGGGTAAATTTGAACTCTTTCAGAAGCAGGACTTCATGCTTTTGATAATTTTGGGCTGTCTAGACCCAATTAACCATATTCAGGCTCTTTGGCCTAAATCTACCTTTAATCTTTTTGTCTGCAAATTATATCCAAAAAAACATAAAATTACACTTCTAGAATGCCTTCAAACCTTCAAACCTTCAAAATGGTCCTGGATGCTCAAATATCATAATTTGGGCCAGGATTCTATAAAAGAGTTACACTTCTTAGGAGCTCTCAATCATCTTCTGAAGTTAATTTTTGGCTCAAATGCCCAAATATGGCAATTCAGACCCAGACCCCCATTCACACTGTTGTCTCATTGGTTGAAAATTACATCAAGATTTTGGTTGGTTTCTTCGTAAGTGGAATTATCATGTAAGAGAATTATGATATTTTCAACCAATCAAACAGAATATTTACCAGTTCCTGGAAAATCCTGGAAAATCCTGGAAAATCCTGGGGGGAAAATTTGGTCCTCGAAAGTTCTCGAAAAACAAGCATAATTTTTCTAAGTCCTGGAAAGTACTGGAAAATGAAACTGATACTGTCCTAAAAGGTGACTCGTCTTAGTACAATTTCATTTTTTAATATTTTGAGATATTTTCTCTGAAAACAGGATTTTTCCAATCGAATTCTATCCTAAAATGAGCTTATCACAGTACAATTTTGATAACTGTCTTCTATGAAGTCCTGGAAAAAAATAATTTCGTCATGGAAAAACGTTGTTTTTTGGCTGAAATGTCCTGGAAAGTCCTGGCACTTTATTTTGAAAATCTGCTGGCCACCCTGTTAGATCTTTTTGAAACAGCTGACGAGTTGAAGAAAATGGATGTTATATATCAAACACTAAGACACTTAAACAGTAAATTTCAAGACTTTATCTTCATTTTAGGAAAAGATCGAAAAGTAGATCCCCTAAATCAAAAGATGTTTCTTCGAGATATCGACCATCTCCCGATAAAAAGAAATCGAAAAACAGAAGTAAATCGAGAAGTCATAGTCGGTCAAGAAGTCATAGTCGGTCAAGAAGTCGCAGCAGGTCAAGACGACGAAGTGGCTCTAGAGACCGCTCTCATAGATCTTCCCGAAGGAGAAGTTCTTCAAGAGATAGGCATCATAAAAGTAGTAGTAAATACAATAGAGACAGAAGTCGATCGCATGATCGAAAATATCGACGAAGTCGATCTCGTGAGCGAAGACATCGCAGTAGATCATACGAACGGAAAGATCGCAGTCGGTCGCGTGATCGCAAGAGTAGACGACGAAGTTCAAGTGAACGGGGGAAATCGCGTAGTAGGAGTCGTTCTTATGAGAGAAAGCGATCTCCCAAAAAAGAAAAGTCACCTCAAAAAGAAACTACTGCTATTGTAACAACAGAAAAGAAAAGTACTTCATGGGATGTCATGACGAGAACCCAACCAACATTGAGGGTAAACGGTTATTCTTCAGGAACACCTGTCGGATTTATACCCATAACTGCACATAAACACGATACTAACAGTAGTCATGAAATTAACGGCAGTGACAAAACTGCTGACAATGATGTGTTCACACACGCTAAGTCTCTCGCCGCTAATTCAAAAAATATAGAAATCAAATTACCTGTAGCAGCAGCAAAATTAGAATCTGAAAATAAGAAGAAAGAAGATCCGAAATCACATCTATACGGAAAGTGGGAAGCGTACACCAAACCAGACTTAAACAAGTTTACCCGTATGTGTCACGAGATCTCTGCGAAGGAGGGTGTTGATGAACCGAAGAGGAGCAGCTTTGATGAGGATGAGCGCGTTCATCATCCGTTCCAAGTCAGTCAAGCTCCTATGTATGTTCCACTTCGCGTACCCCATAAGACGCCATCCGTAAGATCTCTCTTTTATTGTTTTTTATTTATCAGCATCTTCCTCAAAATTATGGCTAAATTTGATATCTTATTAATGGTTGAAAATTACATTATCAAAAAGTATGACTGGTTAAAATTTTCTAAAAAAATAAAAAAAACACATTGCATTGTAGTCTATATGAACCAATCAGATATATTTTTATGAAGTAATTTTCAACCATTCAAATTAGCCATAATTTTGAGAGAATTCATATGTTCTATTCCTTTTATTTCCTGACTGAATTCCATGATCAATTTCGTAATTTTAGGACGATTTTAAAACAATGGCTGTTGTTAGAATTTGTTTGGTTAAAAATTGTGTTTCTTTTTAAAATGATTCTGTCACGATTTTCTGAAGCGTTATTTCTTCAACACAATTTTGTTAAATTTGTCAAATTTGGGCTCTGTATTTCAAAAGTCACGGTTTTTTCTTGAAGTATTTTTTATCCAATCTTACAACTTAACATTATTTTGTCATTATTTTAAAACTGATTCCATTGTTGTCATGGGGATTGTCTCCAAATAATGGCTAATTTTTGCTGTTTGATTGGTTACGGGTTACATCATGAAGAATCTGATTGGTTCATGAAGAAGTGTTTTTATCATTTTTGGCACCAACATATCATCGAAGCAGCCAATCAGACTCATGATGACGTGATTTTCAACCAATCAAAAAGCTAAATTAACCATCATTTTAAGGGGTGGCTCATAAATCGATTTTATTATAAAGTTGCGTCAATTGACGTGAAATTTCTACCCCTTCCCACACTCGGAAGAATCATTATTTTGCTAACAGGCAGAATCCGGAAACAAAAGTTGTGGTCGAGAATATTCTCTATTAAGGAAATTTTCGATTTTCAATATAACGTCAAAAATATTAAGGAATTTTACCCCATCGCCCCTCTAACGTCAATTGACGCGGATTGGTAACAAAATCGATTTCTGAGCCACCCCTAAGACTCTCCCTTGTTGTCTTCCATAAATGCTAGGTGGTGTCTGTTCACTGAATTTGATTGGTTAAAAAGTTTCAACACAAAGCACAAATTTCAAATCTCAAGACATTCTGCAGTGACATTCGAACAAGAAAAGGTATTTCAAGTGTATGATTTTCTCTCAATTTCTCCTCACAGCTAATTTCATGTATTTATATTTATATTTATGCACCATGTGAATTTGCTGTCAGGTGTGGTTGCTAGAAATTCAATGGATATTTTCATAAATCACTTTAAGGGAGCATTCAATTATTATGTAACCTTGATAAGGTAGGTAGGTGTCCTGGTTTTTGTTACAATTGGTTACGTAATGGAACATAGAATAGGTCTTTTACTCTAATCATTACGTAACTCATATCGTGAACATAAGGCTATGTTATGAAGAATTTACAAAACTTGCTACTAGGGAGGGAATACAAGGTAGGTATATGGCCTCTGGTTATGTCTGGTTACATACGGTCGGTAGGTTGCTCAAAATCATCTTTATTGGGGTTACGTAATAATTGAATGTTCCCTAATTGCGAAGCTGATGAGCACTTTGCTATCTGCAAAACCTTCTCTTATATAGAGACTAAATTTCATCAAATATACATACATTCTAGCCCCAAGACTTCTCATGTTCGGAGATTTAGTTAAATATTTTTTTCAAAAATGTTGAGAATGTCTAATCGAGAATGATTTTTTAAAACTTAAGTCGACCCGTTTTTTATTTGTATGAGTTTGAACTGAACACTACATTAGAAGTCTTTTTGTCATAATGAAAGGGCCAGAATGTATGAATTTTTGAGAATGCTTTTCAAAAAGGCTCTGCGTGCAATCAGCTAGCTCTTGCTTGCTTCTGTCACCATTTTTAGTTAAGCTCAATTAGTATGCTAAAGGCTTAACTGCATCGTTCTTTTTTAGAGTTCAAACAAAGAGGTCATTTTGTTGTCTCATTGGTTGAAAATGATGTCATCAATATTTTGGTTGGTTTCAGAAGTGGAATTAGTATTATCAGTTTTATAAAAAACATCAAATGATGACATTTTAGAATGAACGGATCAGAATTTTTATTGCTTTTTTGAATTAGAAGAATTCATAATGGCTAGAATAAAAAGAAAGAAATTTAAGATCTTGCCAAGATGTCACTCAATCGGGGTTTCTACCATACCCCTCTGAAACCACTAGATTAGCCCTAAAATGAAATTTTGCCCCCAAAAGGTCCCACCCCCGAAAACTTTGAAGAAGAGTTAATCCCCTAAAAGTTTAAGAAAAAACCTTAAAATCCCCGAATTTTTCATAAATTAATATCATAACCTATAATTTTTATTTCTAGATGTTCATTATACAAAGATGATAGATGAGCATTTAGTTGTGTTGTAAAGAGTTTAAATGTGCCAGAATATTTATTAGTTTGCATATACTATGACTTTCGGCTCTGAGATATTTAAAGGTTTAAGATCTTCCCCCGAAAACTCCTAAATTTGGCTTCAAGAATTGCTTATACATTTTGATTGCCACTTCACGAAAATAACATATTTAGAGTGATTTAGAAAACAGAAAGAAATAATCACATGTAAAATAATGTAGCTGAAAAAAATAACTCAATAGCACTAAAAGAATTTCAATTTTCCATTTTAATGCTCCAATTTGCATTGTGTATATTAAGTCCTAAACAGTGTGAATTGCTTTACCCTAAATTTTAGTTAAAAAAATACTTTACTTCTCCATTTTTATTGCCATTCTTGATACAAATAATGGACATTCTGAGGTCATATTTCTCTTCAACTGTGAAAATAAGTTAAAGTTTCTACACAGTTCCTCTGCAAATTCTTCGATGTGAAAAATCCATCTCACTTATTTTTTTAAATACTTCAGACACTGCTTGGCAAAATCTTTTTTTTGGACATAATCCCTAACAGCCTGAATTCTTCAAATTCCAATTCTTCCAAGGTGCAAAAAAAGGAACTGTACTTACATTGAAAAATGTTTTATTTTTAGGTTTAGGGAAGCTGCTATTGTCCGAATAAATCAGTTTATTTATTTTTATTTCAATGGAAGAAAGTGCTGAGGGAAAAGATTTTTGAATCACAAAAAGTTTTTCTTGCAAAATTCCTTTAAGACATGGAATGTTGTGAAAGTTCCATTTTTTTTTTCGTGCAACTCTAAGAAAAACGTTGCAGGAATATAATATTTGACATTATTTTATTTCAATAATTGACATCATTTTGATATCTCATTTTTATTTAAAAATTTAACTTTTGAGATAATAAAAACAATTGCGGCACAAAAATTTGTTAAAAAGAAAACTCACGATCGCTTTGACCATTTTTAACAAAAACTTGGAAAATATCTTGAATTGTGTTGATACGTGTTCAAACGTTTTTTTACGCGGTACATTTAGTGAATCACTGTTTTTTTAGAGGGGGGGCGAATAATAAATAATAAATAATAAAAACATGGCGTTTCTTCGTCCAAAAAAGTTCACAACACACCTAGGTGTTAGGTTTAGTCAAAAATATATCCGTACTTTTAACATAATATGTTCTTACATAGCCTTGGTTCTTATGACAAATTGTTCTAAAAAAGTAATAGAACAACATGCATATGAGACCAGCAATAAACACTGTAAAAGGCCAATCGATGTCAACATGGTGGTTTTTACACGTGTAGATATACCTCTTAGTGTCGTTCGAAGTAAGAGAAATCCACAACGAAATCTTCGTGATAATTCTCTCACTATAAAAAACATCACAGGAGTTTGTGAATTTTACACTTGAAAAATCAAGTGGATCCGCTATTGCGCATGCGTCATTAATGAACAAATACGTATTGTTCTTCATTTGTATCGTTGGCGAAGTTAACGAATGAAATATCAACGTTTCATTTTCGTTTAGCAGGTAACTAACGTTCTGAAGTTTAGAAAAATACTCATTTGTCCCTTCGCACTTGATCTTAATGATCACTCTTTCCTTGTTTTCGTAAACTATCGAAAATTGATTTGATAAGATTTCTTTGATGTTCATCGTTGAAAACACCATCTTTAGTAATCGTGAACTATTTATGACTGTTTTCCCGTTTAAGATGATGAACATGGTTGAATTGCGTAGCAAACACCTTTCGAGGTTACTTTTCTTCTTCATCTCTGTGTAATTTCTTGATGAAGTTTTATTTATGAAAGTAATGTTGTTTGCGATAGCGATTTGTGATTTATTTTTCCATTTACGCCGATCGTTTCCTTGCGACATACATTTCGATAAATATTTCAGATTTTTATGCAGTGATTCATTGCATGCATGTTGAAATGGATTTGTTTGATTTTTCATGTAATGTTTTAACAGGCTATTTATTTGTATTTTTAAATGTGAACAATTCCCCACGTCAAGTTTACGCTTTGGGCATAGATTTAGGAATATAACCATTCCACAAAGTCTTGAATTGTTCGTTAATCTAGCGCAAGGTTTAATGCTATTGCATTTCGCACAGAATGCATTTTTATAGAAATTGCCATCAGAACCGATCACTGGTAAACTCGCTGTTGACGTATCATTACAGTTCTGTCTGTCAGTCTGGTTTGCACCCGCTAAGCATGTAGCAATAACATGTACTGAATTATCCTTTACATGCCCCATTCGATCCGTGTTTCTTTCATTTGTAGGCAGAGTCATCACCTTGAAAACAACTCTCGTCCGATTCAACTCTTTTCGTAGATCCGTCAACTTTGGAATCAAATGGTTACACCCGCATTTCAGCCGTCTTTGCGTTAATTTCCCCTTCCGATGCAACGAGTTATCCTTGATTCCACCTCCAATTTTCTCTCTTAAATTCAGCGAAAGCTGCTCAGTCCGAAGTAAACAGTTTATAAGAGAAATATAGAGAAACAGAGTAACAGTTCGTGTTTGTAAAACCATCATCGCATTTACTAAGAAATGAATATCAAAATCTGCAAAGAGAATATCTTATATGTTTAAGATAGTATCTACGTATAAGACAAAAGACGTCTGCAAAAAGCAAAAATCTATATTTCGGTTTAAAAGTGTATTTCCTATGTCGTATCTAATTTCCTATCTCTTTGTTATGGTCAGATTTTACAATAGTTGCGTCTATCTCTGTTTGTTTCCAAAAGTAACTCAATGAGATAAATTTCGTTAGCAAGTCCTGTATAATAATGTTTCTCTTCCAAAAACAATTTCGATCAACCATGAGATGTTTGTGTAAGCAATGAGCATTATACGACGTCTGCAGTTTCGTACTCGATACAAGCCATTATCAGAGTCGTATCATATTGTTTGAAGATCTAAAAAGAAAAAGGAAACTGGTATTTTGTTTATTAGATGACATAGATCTTCAGAGAAAACTGGTATTTTGTGACATTTATAACAAGGGTGAATATTTTGGCCAAAACTTCTTATTTCTACCCAACACCATTTTTCTTTTTCACCTTTTTCTTCTTTGTTTTAGGGTGTGAAACAATAGAAATCGCTTTTTACTTCTTTATTTTCCAAATTTTGGTAATTTCTTCCCCCTCCCAAGGGGTGGGACTGTTGGCCATAATATTTAGTGCTGAGCTATAAGTGAAAAGCAAGCATTTTTTAGAGAAGTAAATTAAATTGAATGAATATGTCGTACATTAGCACATTGCAGTCGAAGCTGTATCTAATCACATCAGATACCACAGCAGATATAGACGTTTTAACGTATTTACCACATATTTGTTGTTCCAAAGAAGTGTTTTTTTTAAGTTTAAACAAGGGTTTCTATGCAAATAAAATCGACATTTTTCATAGTATTTCTGCTTGGTGTACTGGCGTGAGTGTATGTGATGCCTGATAAGTGATTTAGTCATAAGGGATTGTCTGCAAATTAACGTTGAATTTGGCATTTGATTAGTACAAAATTATATCATGAAGATTTTGATTGGTTCACTTCAAAATATCGTAATTTAATGTTTTGTTGATACTAAAAATGATGAAAATATGTTTTAACAAACCAATAAGATTCTTGATGATATTACTTTCAACCAATCAAACGGCAAATTTTACCACAATTTGTAGACAATCCCTAAGAATATGATGAAATATCAAATTGTTACCAGGGGCTATAATTCTCTTTAATCAAGGATCATGATGTTCGATCGACCAATGTCACTGATATATATATAGGACGAAAACAGAATCATCTAATCACATCTCGCATCAAAATAAACCATGTGAATTTGATTATTTGTCCTGAACACTTTTTTATAAGATAAGCAAGATTTATAAGACGTATCAACATCATAATTAATCCTTTTGCTATAAATAGTTCAGCTCTATCATTTGTTCCCACCAGGATAGTGAAGTAAAGACACAAGTGCACTTAAATTTGCTAATTATATATTTTAAACGATCGAGCGTATCTTTAACTATTTGCTTTATTTCAGAAAGATACTTAATAAATCTCTCTTGAATGAATCTGGTTTGGAAATAGACATAAGTCGGTTTGTAGGAGGTTCTTAAGCTCAACTCAGCGAAATAGTGCAATTTGTTTGGTTAATTACTGCGCGAAATTTGTAATGTTATAGCTACTATGAAAGATTCGCATTGCATAAATGAAACGAAAGGAATATATATTTTTTACATTTTACACTATGATTACTTTAGTTAATTACTTAATACTGATCCAAAAGAAGTAAAAGAAAAACATATAATACACGTTTCTAGGTACAAAGAATGCATTGACACAAGGACATTTTGATTTATTAAATATTTCTTAATTAATCACAGTTGCATAGTAAAGAAATAGTTTGGGGAGCCAAAGACAATATATTTGCAGCACGCTTTCGTCGTCTGACATTATATATGTCTTGCTTCTAAATAAATAATGTTAAACTCGGTACGAATTATGGTATTAGATGGAAAAAAGAGACGAAATAAACAAAACAAATGAAATAGACATATAAATAGTATAAAAATTATAAACAATACACTTTTTCGCAATTCGTGACGCCATATGGTATATCCTAAATAAACTCTAATAAAGTTTTATAAATCTTCCCCCACTTGTGGGTGGGGCAAATTAATGGGTACATATAGACCTGTTTCCAATACGTCACTTTTTGTTTACATTATTGCATTTTGCCTCCAAAACCACGCAGAGGTCTTGTAACTATTACAATACATGAAATTGATTGGAAGGAATAATGACAAGTGAGTGTGTTGACAAGTTCATTTACATGAATTTGAACAATATCTGATTATCTATAATAATTATTCATAATACGAACGTGCTTTCTTAAATTGTCGATGCAACATTTGTTCAAACAAATGCATTCATTTTTATACTTTGCAAATTTTATTAACTGTAGTAACCAGTCTTAAACGCGGTTTGGAGGCAAAACATAAACAAATGACGTAAACTGGAAATAGGTCTATACCTTGTATGAATTAGATAATCGTGCATAATTACAGAAACACAATAACGATTCAAACTAGTTTTTACAAACGTACATATTCAATTTGTAATGACAATAGAATATTACCATCTCGCTTATTTCCACTCCACGCATATGGAAATAAAACATTAATAGCATTTCTAGTGTGTCTAGATCCATCATGAAGTCTCGAATTTTATACAATATAACAACAAGTTAATCATCACACCAAATAAAATCTAAACAACAATACTCCTTTCCATAAATATTTTCCATAATTATTTATCGAAACGAGGCAAAAAACCCTCAAATTGTGATTTGATTTTTTGGTAGTTGGGAAGCTTATGCCTCGCTTCCATACAAAAATGACGTAGTTTATGCATAGGTCTAACTAAACTTATCTTCTGACGCTCATTTCATTATGTATCAAAACGCATTACAAAAATCGTGCAATTTTAAGCGTGTACACCCCCCCCCGCCCACACACCCGCCCACACACACACCCACCCACCCACACACCCACACCCCCACACACACCCACACACAC
>JAUKPT010003050.1:0-12478 GCA_032273505.1 Nanomia bijuga
TTACACGATTTTGTCTGTAGCGACGTCAATTCGAATGGCCTTCTATTTTCGAAAATAAAAGGCAGAGAATCGGGCCGGGTATAATTAAGCTGGACATGGTGGACTATATATAAAAAAAAGATTCATATTCCAGAAATTCTTCTTTTTGGCGCACAACTTTACATCTCTGAGCATTTAAGGCATTAAAATTCAAGCGCTTTCCAGGAAGAAAACAATTACCTAAAAGCCCTCAGAGAGTTATCCTGAAGAAGTAACATTTTATTTATTTTTTTGAGAGTTTTCGATAATTCTGAATTCTGCCCTGTGACAACAATAAAAAAGCACAGAAAAGTATCATTTAAAACAGATAAAACGTAAAAAGAATAAACATGAGATTATGAAAATTGTTTTCATTTAATTCATTTCGCTGCAAATAATTTACATTGTAATGTTTTCGCTGAGTTGTTTGTTCTTAAATCACCAACCATTCTTGCAAACAAGTATCTATAAAGGTCTATTTTAATTCAACATAATTTGTTTATATTTTATTGATGTTACAAATTAACTTTAGAAATGAATGCATATGCCTCAGACTGACGAAACGAAGGCCGCAGATCTGTGGTCGAAAACATTCTCACCAAAAAGGTAAACTGTTTCCTTAATCAAAGTAAAGAAAATAATACATAATAAACAATGGCGGAAACGTTAAAATACAAAAACATACATATGACTCGTATGTCATAACATCAATTAAAGAATACACAATTGCAGAATGCAAATGAATTATCAGGTATTATTCCAATTCATGTAAATTAACTTTTGCTTACTGCAGACTTGTTTAATATGTAATACTGTAAAAATTCAAATACTTACATCAAATAGAGCAGCCTTCCACCATCTTCCATCTCTGATACGAAAAGAATAATTACCACTTCGTGTAGTCATTTATGAAATTTAAGACCCAACAAAAATAAATTTTAATTTTAATTCCCGTAGCGGTACAATCTGTTTTTGCAGTGTACTAAATATATTTTTTCAAGTTCATTTTTATTTTTCTGTGAATTTTGGAGGTATTTGCATGCAGATACTCTGGATCCGCCCCTGACATGGAAAACAAGTGTTTATTATGAGAATGAGTCCGTTATATTACTATAGTAGTAAAGAGCATCTAGAGTGAATTTTTAGTCCATCAGCATATACATGAAAAGGGCTATTCGTAGGAAAATTATCTTCATTCTACTTTGTGAAACTATATATGGGGAATTTGAAACTATATGGAGAACTAGATTATTTCTTTTTGCTTTGGTTACCATTCAAATGTTGTCTCGTATGTATGGCAGTTAGATAAAGGATGAATAGTTAGCTAATAACAAAAACTATTATTAAATTTGTTTTTGTTTCAACTCATTTATTTGCAGAATTATCGTGTTATTGTTTTGATTATTTAGCAGTGCCGATGCCGTAGGTATGACAAAAGTGGAAAACCAATCAGATTGAGCCGTTTTGCCTCAAAATTTGCGTTCACTTTTAATATTACCGATTTTGAACACCGTATAGGAGAGAAATATATGCGGCATGAAGGCAAAAGGATACAACGACAGAGTTTTTTCAAACTCATTGTCTCTGCAAAAACTATCCTTTTTCGAGACAATTAAATAAATAAGCAAATTCTGTAGTAAGGCCTAATCCTGCTTGATACGGACTTGTTTCTTAGCCAATCAAATCAACGAACAGGTTTTTGGCCCTATCATCCGGGTAATAAAGAAGTATAATTTTCTCTCTCTTAGGGGCGAATGTCTTGATAGCAGCAGATGACGAAGGGTACGTGTGGTTATATGATTTGAACGACCTTGTGCAGGTTTCAAAGAAGTCCAAAGTTATCAAGCTAAATCATGATGTATTCCCCAAGGTAAGAAAACAACCTTTTTCCAGATAACTAGCTTCATAATTTGCCTAATTTAGGGTCAATTACAGGTTCTATTCTTGAGTCGTTTTTCTTGAGATACTTAATTGCAAAAAAATTCTACACCATGAAAATTTCATTGTTTCACGGTCAAAGTAAAAAAGAGCGAAATTTAAATGCTGTGAAAATTAGTATTTATGACCAACCGTGAAATTTTCATGCAATAAAGTATATGCTTGCATTCTTCTTGTAAACCAACTAGACATTACAATTGAGTGAATTGAGGACGACGGATAAACCGAATAGTGATATTATATTTCATTAACTAAATTAATCTAAGAAATCATCCTTAGTTAATGAAATATGATATCTCTCTTCACTTAACTTGACAGCTGGTAATAATGGTTTACTTAACAATTATTTTCTACATTATTTGCTTCTCTTGTAGAAATTACGCTGTGAGAATAGTCACGGTAAGGTTATCTACCACGCATCGAGTTCAAGTAAGTTCGACTACCTCGTAGGGGTGAGCAATGCCAACCTCGTTGCTATATGGACATCACGTGATTTGATGATGAGCTAATTGTATTGGTTATATCATGAATTGAGTAATTGATTGATTGATTGACTGTCGTATACACCATCAGAAGAAAGAACTAAAACTTGATAAATGGCATGGTGTGGGCCCTACAATACCGTGTTTCTTTGAGAAGTTTATAGGTTTTTTAGACGGCCTTACAGTATTTAGGGGTTGTCTGCAAATTATGATAAAATATGCCGTTTGATTGGTTCAAAATTACATCATCTAGAATCTGATTAGCTGGTTTCAAAATGTCATTTGATGTTTTGTGATCATGTGTTTTGTGTTTATTGAACCAACCAGATTCTTTTATCCAATAAAACGGCAAATTTTACAATAAATTGTAGACAATCCCTTATAGAGACATCAGACTGGTTTTTCTGAAAAAGAGATTTCTTTTTAAACAACAGATCTTCTATCAAATGTTTGAACAGTAGGAATTCTCGTAGATAGATATTTTGGTTGAGAGATACTCCTTGGGGTGGTGGATAGTATTCAAAAGATTAGAAAAAAATGGGGACAAAATTCAGCCAACAAAAAAAAAAATCAGAAGAGTCTGGAAAAATAGGATTCTTGTCTTGTTTGAATTTTTCCCCAGTAACTGTTTACTCCCTCGCTTCTCTCGGTCGACCACTACCCTGCTGCATGCTGGATGCTAAAAAAAATAAAAAATGGGGATAGAATTCACTTTATCAAAACTGGGGATGGATATAATTCATATTTATTGCCAAATTTTCTACCCTTGCGTTAAGGTGGATTTTGTGTACGTGAATTACCACTCGTTTCAGTCTTCTGCGTCATGGTTAAGGCTTTCAGCAAACCTCAGTGGCGTCGCGAAGGGATGGAAAGTGGGGGGTGTACAAACGAATCGAAATCCGTTAAAATCGATACTTCTGTGAAAACTGACTCAAGAGCCGACGGCTTTCGAAAAATATCTGATTAAGGTAGCTAAAAATCCTGCAATTAAAGCTAAAAATCTGATAAAATTAGTCAAAATTATGATGAAATAAGCAAAAAAAACACGATAGTTTGATAAGGCAGACGACTTGATACCACCCTATAGCGACGCCACTGGCAAACCTTTCTTTATTCTTCTCATCTGATGGTGTATACCTTGTAAAAATATAAATATGTATTGTGGTGTTTATGGACACTTTTTAATTCTATTATTGAATTTTTCTTTATTTTATTTCAATTATTATTATTGCTATCGATTTTAGTTAGGTTCCGTTCAAAATTTGAACAATTACATGTAGATCTATGTGTTTTTAGTTACCTGAAGGAATTTAGTTTTGCGAGCATTAAGGTCAAAATTGACGAATTTGGTGGAATTTAATTTCTCGATTTTAGGCTCTTGCCGGGAAAATAAATTCTGCAAAACACGTCAAAATAGCCCCCCCCCCCTCCCTCCACATACGACACTGACCAAATTTTACCAACATCGACTGGTCAGGATGAGTCGGTTTTGGTCGGGATTTCTGATTTTTCCCCCATTTTTTTTTTCTTTTGAAATTTATTTTTGAAATTTCTGAAATTTATTTTTAATTTTTTTTTGTTAAATTTATTTGAAATCACTTTTTTGAAATTTTTCTTAAATTTTTATTTTGTGACCTGAATCAAGTCTTGTGAAAATATTTTTTAACCCTACATCAACTTGATTTTCCAACACCGACCGGTCGTTTCAAGTCGGCAAAGGTCGGGAAGGTCGGGAATTGGTCGGGATAGGTCGGGAAATGTCGGTGTCAGTTATTGGTAAACTTAGTCTCCATCCACCTTTTTGAATGTTAGTCTTAACATGAACACATAAATACATACATTATTCCACACGCTTTTTTTTAAATCTATTATCACAGTTGATATTCAGTGTCAATTTGCAAAAATTCATTTAAAAGTGTTTTCACTCTTTTTTCTCACTTCACTAAATAGAATGAAACGTTTTAGTTTGAAAATTCCATATAAATTTGTTTGAATAATTACATCAATTTTACAGTTTTAGAAAAAGATTAATTCATCTATTAATTTCAGTATATGTCGAATTATTTTTGATTTTGTAGGTTTTACTACCATTTGTGTGTGGTAACAAAATGTTATTTTTGTTCCCCGAATGTCTACAGTAAGAGTACAGGTCAACCAATCAAAGACATTTGCTTAAGGATCAAAAGTGTGTCTAAATTAAGACTATTGATTGGTTTAATATTACATCATCAAGATTCTGATTAGTCCATTTGAAAATGCCTCAATTTTATGTTTTTTTGAAGTCAATGATATCACTTTCAAATGAACCAATCAGATTCTTGATGATGTAATATTCAATTAATTGAAATTCTAAATTAGACATTTTTGATCCCTTATCATTCCTGGATTTTTTCACACCAATCAACACCCACCCCCTTATTTATTCCATCGTTTTTCTCCGCGGAGCTTATCATATTTTTTTGGCAAGAAATTAACCTCATTTATTTTTTATTGCCGTTACACGGTTTTTAGTCTCATTTCATATTTTTTGAAAAACAAAACATTTTTATTTGATCATGTTATGAATGGCGTATTTTTTTTTTTTTTTTTCATACCATTTCATTATTCGTTCATGAGCAGTGTACCGAAATTTCAAAGGATTATAAGTGTTGTTCTGACCCTCATATAAGGAAATGGGTACCATAAATCAGCTTCTTATATACCCATGTATTTTAAACAAAGTAAAAAATTATCATTGAATCAGTAAATTTCGAAATATTGCACTGAATTTTTATCCGAAATCAAAAGGTCTTTAAAAAGGGTCTTGATACACTTTAGGGAGTCTTAACCCGCGGTGAGGAATCCTATATTTTCAATGGTCGATGTGAATGGGGGTAATTTGCCCCCCCCCTAAAAAAACAGTGTTTCACTAAATGTATCGAGTAAAAAAGACGTATGAAGTATTATCAACACAATTCAAGATATTTTCCAAGTTTTTGTTAATGTATGAAAACTAGCGCGTGTGTTTTTAACAAAAGAAGGCGCTTTAAAACTTCACACAAAAGCCTTTTTATCTTATATCCTGATGTTCAATTTTATTGAATTGCATATATGTTATGTAATTTGATATTTCAATCACAAAAAAAAGACTTAAATTCTTATTTTGTAAATCCGAGTTATGAAGGTTTTTATATCAAGGGGGTTTTACCTACCCCTATTCCTCACCGCAGGTTGTCTTCCATGGGCTTTGACATGCTGGGAACAAACTATTGTGAAAAGGTAGATATAGATATATACATACTTGCGTGTCGAACTCCGTGACAAATGGAGGTATTTCTAGCTGATCTGGGTTGATGACGTCATAAAGGTACTGGACACCAGTCACAAAATTTACTTTATCTTTTATACTTGCAGCATTTAACATGAGGAAAAACCAAGAAACTACCCGTTGCCACATGGTTCCATGCACAATATATAATCCATGCAAATTCCTCCGATATCTAGATGAAAGATATTTGGTTTGAAATGTGATGATCGCAAAACAGAAAAACAACACATATTGATCAGTATTCATGACTTGGGGGGAGGGGTGGGGGGTCGTTCATTTTGACTGCTAACTTAAGTAAATAAGAAGGTTTACACATCAAATCTGAACTAAGGCATGAGCAAGTGAAACGGAAACGATCCTTGTGCAAGACGGGCTACAAGACGTTACTGAAATCGTTTCAGGAACTGCGCCATTACAGTCTGGCATATGTTTTATCTGTGACTTCTTATTGCGCATGCACAAAGAAAGGATTAAATCATACGGCGATGATCGTTTAGCGATTAAAAATAATCTTTTTTTAAGAAGCAAAATGCTTGAGGGAAACTTTTTATAGAAATGTTAATGCACTGTTTTTCCAGTTAGCTTTTTTGACTTTAATTAACTTCAATGGGAATTCCTTGTATTTACTGTTACAATGTGTTGGAGATTGCAATATTACTAAGGATTCGTGAAGACATTTGCGGAAGCACGCTGTTTCCAATGAATAAATACCACGGACTACTGGAATATCAATAGTCCTTGCACTTGTAACGACTGTCTCTGCCCGTGTCTTCATGCACGTTCATAAAAAAAAAACATACAAAACTTAAGATGCAGTGGCCACAAAAAATCGTTTTCATAATCAAACTAGCATCAAAATTTTGGTTCAAATCTTATTTGTTTTAATTTTATTAGTACTATAGAAGCATATGAACAGATGAATAGATTGCTATCACTCTTCGTCAAAACATTACCCTGTTCTTACTCGCATTCTGGTGTATGCAATTAGGGTCGTAATAGCGATCTTTCTTTCGCACTTTCCTTCAGCAGAGTCTTTCCCCCGTTAACTAATGTATGGCCTTATTATGAGTAACCTACAACTTTCCAAAAAAGGGTGTTTGCACTTTTTGTCATATTTAAAAACCTATTTGTGATGTTCCCTGCGTACACCAATATACGAATTCTAGATCTTTTTTAGGATGATGTGGTCGATATTGACTACAGGCCTACGCACACCTTATCCTTTTTGCGGGTGCACCATGTACGGCTCACATTTGAGTTGGATTGGAATGCGGAGTAATATGAATAAGTATAAGTCACAGGAAGAGAAATTATACTGTTACTTACTTGACATCTAGAATTTCATAAAAATCTTTAAGGAAAGCTAAATTTAAGTGGTGATCTTCAGTCGTAAGAGTGTGGAAATATATGAAGACGTATTCACGACTGGCTATCGAATCCATGAAGTGGATAAAGTATGAAACAGCCTAAAAGAAAATAACAGTTCATTTGAAAAGGGCATTTGTCGGCGCATTGGCTCAGTGGTTAGGTTGCAGGTTTCTCAAATTACTAAAATAATGTCCGCCACAAGTGATCCCTTGTGGTGCGTTAAATTCGGCAATAGATTCCGTTAAATGTTAAATGTTGTATGTGTCGTAATGTTGATTCGTAGAGCTTAATATGTACTGCCTCCATCGGGAATGTCATGTAAATGGATGAAAATCAAAAAAAAAAAAAATAATTGAAAAGCAGGGTGACAACTCATAATTTTTTTTGAAAGAATGTACTCTTCAAGACACAATGAAAAATACCTCAATGAATAAGATGTGAAAAAAAAGTCACCCAGGACAAATATTTGAGGATTTCCCGGTTGGTTTTCTGAAGGGGCTTTTGTCCCTTCCTTTTCAATTTTAAGGGAAAAGTTGATGGCCACCCTGCTGATAGATGGAATTTATAGCTGATAGATGAAAATATCTGAACAATTAGAACATGCTTAGATAAATGACACTAGAAACCAAATCTGAGTAATATCTCTACCACGTGACAAATAGTTATGGTCTTTACTTGGAAATTCAAATTGATGACAATATCAAAACCAACTATACAGTAGTCGATGAAAAAGGATGAAAAAAAACCCTAAAATATTGCACGCATGCGCAACACTTACCTTATTTAGATCGATTGCATGAGTAGGAAAGAACCGTCCGATGAATACAACAACAGGCCTTCCATTGATGTCAGTTCCTACAAGCGAAGAAGAATGAGAAGATGGAGGTATAGAGAAAAAACTAACCAATACAAGTTAAGTCGGGAGGAGGGGTGGTGAGGTTACACAGTTTATGTAAAACATTCTGTGATCTACTCATCAAATTCTGGGAGAACTAAAAGTTTCAAATCTAACACAATCGAAATTGGGGAAAAGAGACGCTAAGCAGAGAAATAAATCTGCTCTAGGCTCATACCGCTAAATGATCATGTAAAATACCTTTTTCTTTATTTCTCCTGCAAGTCCTGTAAAGATGTTATTAAAGGGAAAGATTAAAAATCGTAATTTATTCGTCTGATACAGTATAATGTCTAGACTGTGTCTAGACATTATAAATCATGTAATATTCTCCTTCTTCCGAACATTCCGTGAATACGAATGTTCTTTGCACTTTTGGCGGTTTTTTTACGGTCTAAAATCCAATTATTTTCTACCGCGCTCCAAAAATCAAGACCCTTGTAAAATGTCAACACGATTAACTCGCTTTCTCTTCTTGCAGTTTCAGTCTGGCAACAAATCTGGATGTATAGAAGTATTTTATACAGTTCTGGTGAAACTAGCTGAATCGAGAAAGATTTGGAAACAAATTCCATTAATCAAAAAATATGATTCATCGACCACAAAACGAGACCATTAAATCTTAAGGACTTATGCCATCAATGGTTACAGATTAAAATTCAAAGGGACCTGTTTCCTCAGCAACCTGTAAAAGCAGATCACACAACGACAGACCTCAACGAGGCGCATATCTAATAAGTTAAATCCATCTTAAAACAAACCCTAAATAATGTTATGAAAATCATGTTACCATTTTAATTCCATAATAAGATTTCAGAAATTCTAATATACTGCAAGCTTGTTACGGGGCATTAAAATACAGTCTGCAAATCTCGTAATCTCATTTTATGGAATTCTACTAGAGACATGTATATTGGATTGACTGTATGATTTCCACTATGTGATGACAACATGTCATGTCAGCTAGAATGTTTTAGCAACTAAATTAATTTTTCCTAATAAACAGAACAAAAAAAACTTACCTAACTAAATAAAAGCAGAAGAAAGAAGAGTTAATTAACGAAGCAAAAGTGTATAAAAACCAATAAAAGAGAATTAATTGTAAATCATGAATGAGCTTTAAACGCAGTAGTAAGATGCGAAAACGCACGCGCTTCAAACATGGTTTCATCCATACTTTTTATTCCCCCTTAAAAAATGCCCTTTCGCCCGTATATGATAAGTCCCCCTTAAAAAGATAATCAAAAATAGTGGTTTCGGAGAGTTAGATATTCCTTTTTTTGACCACATTAGTAAATATAATATTCATATCCCTGCTTTGAGATTATAACAGGCCATTTAGAGAGAGAGACAGACACAGATTTGGGTGCCAAAATTGAAAAATTTAGTTCCCCCTGAAATGAGGGAAGGGCTGAAACCATGCTTCAAACTGGATCGTACATACCTGGATTGCATATAAATCCAATTGCTAACCCACCAAAGCCAAAGTTTTAGAAAGTTTAGGTCAATTTTTGCCATTCTCCATACACAAAACAATGCACTTATCTTATATAAACCTGAAATACCAATAAAATCCTTGAAATCCAGTGCTTGTTAAGATAAAACTTGAAATTGGTTTATTCTAGATTTGATTAATGAGTAAAATTCTAATTTAATAATGTATCTATTTATCTATCTATCTAATATGTAAATTCCAAACACAAAATTCTGACCGATTTCCGAATTATACAGGGGTACATTTGCTCAGGCAGTTCGGCAGTTAGGGTTTGGTCCCCTTTCAAAATATTGATTATTTTCCAAAAGTATGACGAATTGAACATAATGTCTCAACCAAAAGTACTGACCCAACCCTCCACGATCCACCCCTTGCATAATACTTATCTTGGACCTTAAGGCTTATACGCTGACTTCTAACTCCATACATACCTGGATTATAAAGAAATCCCATTTTCGTGATATCAGTGAAATCTTCCGTCCGTGCTCTTTTGAGCCATTGCGAATATCTAAAAGATATGAATCAACAGGTTGAACATTTGAATATTGAGTTGGCAAACAAACACTTAACAAGGTTTTGGTGTTAGATCTGCCTCATTATATCCGTGTATCATTCCTTACAAGATAGGTAGATTCAACCCAATTCTATTTCTACTTCATCGAAATATAAGGGAAAAAATTATCATGATATCTACATGATATTCTATAAAACATTGGAATTATCTTTAGTTCTTAAAACGTGTATCCCACCAAGAAAATTTTGAGTGATTTTGAGTGATTTGAGTTAGTACTCTCTGCTCTCTAATAGACGGGGGGAATTCTCAATAATTAATAGCAATTAATTGCAAACACGAGTTAAATAAAGCCTTGATAGTGCTACTGCTTAAAACCTTCTGTCAAAATTAATAAGCAGGGGGTTGGAATAATAATGTCCTGGGTGGAAATAAGCGGGTGAGACGTCTATTAGAGAGCAGAGAGTATGTATCAAAACCTACTTTCTCTGTTGTTCTAACACTTCCATCTCATCTTGAGTTCTTCCTTCGAGTCTTGCTTTCCGTCCGAGATCATGGTCGGAAGCCAACGCGGAGAACGGATGCCGACCAACATATGAGTTTAACAGATGAATTCCACTAGCAGCTAAAATAAAAATTTCTCATAGATATGGAGAACAAGACAATACAGTGTCGGATTTAAAGATTGCAGGGCCAAGTTAAAGTATATGGGTATAGACCTTCAGAAAAAAGAAAAGAAAAGAGGTTCTTGGGAATTGAGGGATTTGAGACAATACAGACTTTCTTGTTGCTAGGAAAAAAAATTAAAAAAATATTTAAAAAAAATTGCGTTCAGTCAAGCCAAACACCAATATAGATCTTTTTTCCTTCTTCAGGGGCTCAACTATAAATTTTCTGGGTCGGGGAATCACATTTACAGCCGGGAATAATGCATTAAACACTATAAATATAAAAGTAATATGCGCTCTTATTATAGATTCACCCGGGGAATTTAGGTGGATTTAGGTGAAATCTTGAATTTGAGCCGGGGAATTTCCCCGTTCCCCGGGTCTTATTTGAACCCCTGCTTCTTTTTATAGGTTCTCTATTTACCGCTTGTTTTCCATTGAATTTGAAGAACTGTTATATAATCTTCATTCAAATCGGGCATCAGTTATTTATTACATTCAAATGTGTTCAAATATTTCTCCTGCCCCCAGTTTCTATCGATAATATTACCAACAGTCAAATGTTTTAGGTATCTTTTAAAATGATTATTGTCAATGTAAACTGATATGTGAAAGGCAAAAAAAACGCAATAAATCTCAACAATTTAGTGTTAGTCAAAAACTGTTCAACTAACGCCGATAATAACATTGGCGATAATCAAATTTGGGACGGCGTTTTAATTAGTGAGATTGACATTATTTCAAAAGATTTAATGCGGTCATTTTGCGTCCTCTGTAATACAACAAATATAAACTGTCAAGATAGGCAAACCTATCATTACACCTGCCACAGAAAAGAAAAAATAGGCTGATCAATCTAATAAAAGAATTTCTATGAAAACACCTTAATTTAATCAATTAAATTAAATCTAATAGATTGAATTAATTAAAGCTAGCTAAACAAGACGTAATAAAATCAATTTTAAACTGTATGAAATTAGATTACAATAATAGTATTGAATGTGAACATGCAAAAGAGAACTGATGGAACACTTAACAGATAAGCAATATTAAATTATAAAAAATGTCAAAGCATAAATTTGATTATACATCTTGTTTTCTGATGAAATTTAGTTTTTCTCGAAACACTATTTTTGATAGGTAAAGAAAGTATGAAAAGATGCAAAAATATCGGGAACAACATGGATGGTCAGATATCGATGCAAATTTTGATACCAATAATTGCAATTAAATTTAGTAAAAAGCTAAATGTGCAATTTCAAAAAAGTGTCCAAAAGAGTTCTACAGGTACTGGAGGATCAAAATTTCAGTCCTTAAAATCTGAAAAAAATCACTTTGTAATAAGATGATGTATAATGTGAAATCGTAAAATCAACTTTAAATAGTTTCTTTTCATCTCGATAATGAGTAAGTTTTAGTTAATAAGATTAAGTAATTAGGTGACACCAGTAAGATATATGAACTGAACTTTACTGTAAATATGAATCTTATAACTCCTACTTTACTTTGTAACAGCAAAATGTTGATTTGATTTTAATATCATTAGGCCTAATAAAGTGATCGCCAAGGTTGGAAATGGATCTTTTAACTTCGTCTAAACTTTAGTCATCTCAAATACCATAAACTAAAGCACACTTTTGCTGACACCATAAACGATACATGTTCCTGTAATCTAAGAAGTGAAACCACTGACCATTTTTTCATAGCTTGTCCGAACTACAACCTTATTCGCCAAGATATCTTTAATCAAATAAAATCAATTCTTTTGCCAAAAAATATAAACTTTAACAATACTA